>JARGCV010000253.1:1265000-1427500 GCA_034064705.1 Bothrops alternatus | reverse complement strand
GTGGAGCTTTCTGGGCACTGATGGAAAAAGTTCAGCATTTTCAGGATTTTTTTTTTTCGTCATTTCTTTCCATTCGAGCGTTCAGCCCAGGGGTGGGATTCAGCCAATTTGCACCGGTTCGGTAGCTAAGTTTCGGTTGCCCAGGCCCAGAACCGACTTCCGGAAGTGGCATCCACACAGAGAAACGGTTGTTCACATATTTGAATCCTACCACTGGTTCAGCCCTAGGATTTTCACTCAAGGTTTCCCTCCAAGTGCTTAAAATAGCAATAGCAATAGCACTTAGACCAGGGGTAGGCAACCTTGGCTCTTTTATGACTTGTGGACTTCAACTCCCAGAATTCCTGAGTCAGCATGGGGGAACTATGGCCCCTTCATGGCTTGTGGACTTCAACTCCCAGAATTCCTGAGCCAGCATGAGGAACTATGGCCCCCTCATGACTGGTGGACTTCAACTCCCAGAATTCCTGAGCCAGCATGAGGAACTATGGCCCCCTCATGACTGGTGGACTTCAACTCCCAGAATTCCTGAGCCAGCCTGGCTCAGCTTGGAAACCTCTCCCTTTCCCCTCAGCATGGCTGGCTCAGGAATTCTGGGAGTTGAAGTCTACAAGTCATAAAAGAGCCAAGGTTGCCTACCCCTGGCCTAGACTTATGCAGTTCATTTAGTGACGGCTCCAAATTACAACGGCACTGAAAAAAATGCGAATTGGGACCGTTTTTCACACTTCACGTCCGTTGCAGCATCCCCATGGTCACGTGATCACAATTCAGGTGCTTGGCAACTGACTCGTATTTATGACGGTCGCAGTGTCCCAAGTCCCGTGATCACCTTTTGCAACCTTCTGAGAAGCAAAGTCAATGGGGAAGCCAGATTCGCTTAACAACCATGTTACTAACTTAACAACTGCAGTGATTCTCGTAACCACTGTGACAAGAAAGGTTGTAAAATGAGGCAAAACTCACTTAACAACTGTCTCGCTTAGCAACATCAATGTTGGTCTCAATGGTGGTTGTAACTCGAGGACTGCCTATGGTGTATATCTTGACTGCCGTCTCCTTTACAGTCGATGGAGGATACCCCCAGCAGCCTTTACGGCAAACAGGAGATCAAAATTGGGGTGACAACCTGTTATAGATTCCTCCAGGAACAAATTACGGTTTGTTCTCTGCATATATATAAAACTAAGAATTTTGTCTGAAATGGTGTAGGGTTTCCTGCCTGAGCAGGGGGTTGGACTAGAAGACCTCCAAGGTCCCTTCCAACTCTATTATTAGAACAGAATAGAATAGAACAGAACAGAACAGAACAGAACAGGGGTGTCAAAGTGCTGGCCCGCAGACCGGATACATCATGCCAAAACCAGACACACTCCAGCTCTGGCAGTAGGGAAAAAGTCGTGATATGTCGTAACACGTCACGTGACATTGCGAGTTTGACACCCCTGGAACAGAAAATAGAATAGAATAGAATAGAATAGAATAGAATAGAATAGAATAGAATAGAATAGAATAGAATAGAATAGAATAGAATAGAATAGAACAGAACAGAACAGAGGAGAGGAGAGGAGAGGAGAGGAGAGGAGAGTAGAGGAGAGGAGAGGAGAGGAGAGGAGAGGAGAGGAGAGGAGAGGAGAGGAGAAGAGAAGAGAAGAGAAGAGAAGAGAAGAGAAGAGAAGAGAAGAGAAGAGAAGAGAAGAGAAGAGAAGAGAATATAAAATATAGAATATAGAATGGAATAGAAGAGAAGAGAATATAGAATAGAGTAGAATAGAATAGAATAGAATAGAACAGAACAGAACAGAACAGAACAGAGTAGAGTAGAGTAGAAGAGAATATAGAATATAGAATATAGAATGGAATAGAAGAGAAGAGAAGAGAATATAGAATAGAGTAGAGTAGAGTAGAACAGAACAGAACAGAACAGAACAGGACAGAACAGAACAGAATAGAATAGTTATTATTATTGTTGTTCTTGTTGTTATAGGATAATGGTGGTGGTGATAGCTCCACATACTCCAGATTTGCTCTGGAAGTCATCATTCTGACCCACGCTGAATGCAGCACATCTGCCCTATTCATTAGAGGCTTCAAGAAAGAGGCCACCTCTTTAAGAAATGCCCCCATGGAAATTAGTGTAACTGCCAAAGCAGAAGCAGCAAAAGAACATCTGGCTCCTTTAATGTGCAACAAAGATGCTGGTGACCATCTGGATGGGCCTTTTTCATGTCACTGCCCTTTTGAAATGCTCCTCTAAGAGAATTTAAGAGTTTCTCTAAAGGAAGGCTCCTTCACATCTACAGAATCCATAATCACCAGAATTGGAAGGGACCTTGGAGGTCTTCTAGACCAACCCCCTGCTCACACAGAAGACCCTATAGCATTTCAGACAAGTGGCTGTCCAAGTGATGGAACACCCACAACTTCTGGAGGCAGGCGGTTCCACTAATTGCAGGCTGTCCTTGACTTAAGACCCTAAAACAGTGGTTCTCAATCTTTTTCAGGTTGAGACCCCACTTGCCCCGCCCATGTGTGGCGCGACTCCGGCGCGCGCGCACGCGTCACACCAATCCACGCATGCGCAGTGCGCGTGCGATGAAAAAAAATGGTGGACTGCAATGGGCTGATCCTCGCATGCGTGGCACGTGCATGACAGCCCGAACCGCACATGCGTGGCGCGCGCGCGACAAAAAAAAAAGGCGGGCCGCGACAGGCCGATCCGCGCATGCGCGGCACGCGCGCGATGGCCCGAACCGCACATGTGCGGTGCGTGTGCGACGAGAAAAAACAAAAACAAAAAACAAAATGGCGGACCGCGACGGGCCAATCCGCGCATGCGTGGTGCGCGCGCGACAGCCCGAACCGCGTATGTGCGGCACATGCGCGACGAGAAAAAACAAAAACAAAAAGGCGGACCGCGACGGGCCGATCCGTGCATGCGGGGCGCGCGCGCAATGGCCCGATTTGTGCATGCGGGCGCGCGCACGATGAAAAAAACAACAAAAAAAAATGGCGGACCGCGGTGTCCGGCAACCCCCACAAAACGGTCGTTCGACCCCAAATGGGGTCGCGACCCATAGGTTGAGAACCGTTGCCCTAAAAGTTCTGTTGCTATGTGAGACAGTTGTTAAGTGAATTTTGCCCCATTTTACGACTTTTCTTGCCACGGTTGTTAAATGAATCGCTGCGGTTGTTAAGAGAGTAACAGGGTTGTTAACTGAATCTGGCTTCCCAAATATCTTTGCTTATCAGAAGGTCACCAAGGGGGATTATGTGACCCCGGGACACTGCAACAGCCGCAAAGATGAGTCAGTTGCCAAACGTCTGAATTTTGACCACGTGATCATGGGGATGCTGTGACGGTCATAAGTGTAAAAAATGGTCATAAGTCCCTTTTTTTAGTGCCATTGTAACTTCAAACAGTTACTAAATGAACTGTTGTAAATAAACCACCTGTAATTGTTCTGACTGTCAGGAAATTTCTCCTCAGTTCCAGGTTGCTTCTCTCTCCTTGTTGACTTTCCATCTGTTGCTTCTTGTCCTGCCTTCAGGCACTTTGGAGAATAGCTTGACTCCCTCTTCTTTGGGGCAGCCCCTGAGATACTGGAACCCTACTATCATGTCCCCCCTCGTCCTTCTTTTAATCAGACTGAACATGCCCAATTCCTGCAACCGGTTTTCATATGCTTTAGCCTCACATCTGAACCTGCTCCATCCTTGGTTTATTATTATTATTATTATTATTATTATTATTATTATTATTATTAGTAGTAGTAGTAGTAGTAGTAGTAAAGTTGGAAGGTATTTTGGAGATCATCTAGTCCAACTCCCTGCTCAGGCAGGAAACCCTATAGCATTTCAGACAAATGGCTCTCCGGTCTCTTCTTAAAAACTTCCAGTGTTGGAGCATTCACCACTTCTGGAGGCAGGTTGTTCCACTGGTTAATTGTTCTCACTGTCAGGAAGTTTCTTCTTAGTTCCAGGTTGCCTCTCTCCTTGATTAGTTTTCATCCGTTGCTTCTTGTCCTGCCTTCAGGTGCTTTGGTGGATAGCTTGACTCCCTCTTTTTTGGGGGGTAACCCCTGAGAGATTGGAACAGTGCTATCACATCACCCCTGATCCTTCTTTTCATTAGCCTCTAGACCAGGGGTAGGCCATCTTGGCTCTTTTATGACTCGTGGACTTCAACTCCCAGAATTCCTGAGCCAGCATAGCTCAGCATGGAAACCTCTCCCTTTCCCCTCAGCATGGCTGGCTCAGGAATTCTGGGAGTTGAAGTCCACGAGTCATAAAAGAGCCAAGGTTGCCTACCTCTAGCCTAGGCCTAGGACGCTTTATGACTCGTGGACTTCAACTCCCAGAATTCCTGAGCCAGCATGGCGCAGCATGGAAACCTCTCCCTTTCCCCTCAGCGTGGCTGGCTCAGGAATTCTGGGAGTTGAAGTCCACGAGTCATAAAAGAGCCAAGGTTGCCTACCTCTGGCCTAGGCCTAGGACGCTTTATGACTCCTGGACTTCAACTCCCAGAATTCCTGAGCCAGCATGGCGCAGCATGGAAACCTCTCCCTTTCCCCTCAGCGTGGCTGGCTCAGGAATTCTGGGAGTTGAAGTCCACCACCAGTCACAAAAGAGCCAACGTTCCCCACCCCTGGCCTAGACCTATCCAATTTCAGCAATTGTTCTTTATATGTTTTAGCTTCCAGATGGAAACCATCTCATACGTGCCTTGAAAAAAGGAAAACCAGAGAAGATTGTTACTGTGGGGATAGGTCACTGGGAAATGTTCTCAGGGTTAGGATTGGCTTTGTGGGTTGCGTTGCATTAATCAATAAAAGTTACAATTTAACTCCAGTCCAGGCCCAAGGATCTCCTTCTTGATTGCAACCTATAAAAGAAGTGGGACATTGGCAAGATGCATTTCCTAACTCCTTTGAATGGTGGGGCATTGTCAAAGGTGGACAGAGCTTTACCAGCCCCGTAGCAGAATTCAGGTCCACATGAAATAAATACCTTCCTTGCCTTATAAAAAAAATCAAATTAGAGCTTTTTCGGAGTACTAACTTCTGACTTCCTTTTCCTGCAACAGCACCCATGTGACTCCAAAGGACACAAAACGACTGCTGGAGTAACACTACTGCACTACACCGAGGAATTGCCATTTGGGATCGGCAAAGAGGGCTCACCTGTGAGGAGTAGCTGAAATCCACTGATTCCGGAAGGGTGAGCATTTGTGTAAAGCAGGGGTGGGGAACTATGGTCCCTTTACGACTTGTGGACTTCAACTCCCAGAATTCCTGAGCCAGCTATGCTCAGGAATTGTGGGAGTTGAAGTCCACAACTCGTAAAGGGGCCGTCGTTCCTCACCCCTGGTGTAAAGTATGCCTTACACCAGGTTCTCTCAAAGGTGCTTTTTTCTTTCTCAGGAGGCAACTGGACTTCCTGGTTTTTCTTTGAAGGCGTTAGGACCATTCAGGAACCAATAGAATAGAATAGAATAGAATAGAATAGAATAGAATAGAATAGAATAGAATAGAATAGAATAGAATAGAATAGAATAGAATAGAAATGTAGAATGGAATAGAATAGACAGATTGTAGAATAGAATAGAATAGAATAGAATAGAATAGAATAGAATAGAATAGAATAGAATAGAATAGAATAGAATAGAATAGAATAGAATAGAATAGAATAGAATAGAATAGACAGATTGTAGAATAGAATAGAATAGAATAGAATAGAATAGAATAGAATAGAATAGAATAGAATAGAATAGAATAGAATAGAATAGAATAGAATAGACAGATTGTAGAATAGAATAGAATAGAATAGAATAGAATAGAATAGAATAGAATAGAATAGAATAGAATAGAATAGAATAGAATAGAATAGACAGATTGTAGAATAGAATAGAATAGAATAGACAGATTGTAGAATAGAATAGAATAGAATAGAATAGAATAGAATAGAATAGAATAGAATAGAATAGAATAGAATAGAATAGAATAGACAGATTGTGGAATAGAATAGAATAGAATAGAATAGAATAGAATAGAATAGAATAGAATAGAATAGAATAGAATAGAATAGAATAGAATAGACAGATTGTGGAATAGAATAGAATAGAATAGAATAGAATAGAATAGAATAGAATAGAATAGAATAGAATAGAATAGAATAGACAGATTGTGGAATAGAATAGAATAGAATAGAATAGAATAGAATAGAATAGAATAGAATAGAATAGAATAGAATAGAATAGAATAGAATAGAATAGAATAGAATAGAATAGACAGATTGTGGAATAGAATAGAATAGAATAGAATAGAATAGAATGGAATGGAATAGAATAGAATAGAATAGAATAGAATAGAATAGAATAGAATAGAATAGAATAGAATAGACAGATTGTGGAATAGAATAGAATAGAATAGAATAGAATAGAATAGAATAGAATAGATTGTAGAATAGAATAGAATAGAATAGAATAGAATAGAATAGAATAGAATAGAATAGAATAGAATAGAATGGAATGGAATAGAATAGAATAGAATAGAATAGAATAGAATAGAATAGAATAGAATAGACAGATTGTGGAATAGAATAGAATAGAATAGAATAGAATAGAATAGAATAGAATAGAATAGAATAGAATAGAATAGAATAGAATGGAATGGAATAGAATAGAATAGAATAGAATAGAATAGAATAGAATAGATTGTAGAATAGAATAGAATAGAACAGAACAGATTGTAGAATAGAATAGAATAGAATGGAATGGAATAGAATAGAATAGAATAGAATAGAATAGAATAGAATAGAATAGAATAGAATAGAATAGAATAGAATAGAATAGAATAGAATAGAATAGAATAGAATAGAACAGAACAGATTGTAGAATAGAATAGAATAGAATGGAATGGAATAGAATAGAATAGAATAGAATAGAATAGAATGGAATGGAATAGAATAGAATAGAATAGAATAGAATAGAATAGAATAGAATAGAATAGAATAGAATAGAATAGAATAGAATAGAATAGAATAGAATAGAATAGAACAGAACAGATTGTAGAATAGAATAGAATAGAATGGAATGGAATAGAATAGAATAGAATAGAATAGAATAGAATAGAATGGAATGGAATAGAATAGAATAGAATAGAATGGAATGGAATAGAATAGAATAGAATAGAATAGAATAGAATGGAATGGAATAGAATAGAATAGAATAGAATAGAATAGAATAGAATAGAATAGAATAGAATAGAATAGAATAGAATAGAATGGAATGGAATAGAATAGAATAGAATAGAATGGAATGGAATAGAATAGAATAGAATAGAATAGAATAGAATGGAATGGAATAGAATAGAATAGAATAGAATAGAATAGAATAGAATAGAATAGAATAGAATAGAATAGAATAGAATAGAATAGAATAGAATAGAATAGAACAGAACAGATTGTAGAATAGAATAGAATAGAATGGAATGGAATAGAATAGAATAGAATAGAATAGAATGGAATGGAATGGAATAGAATAGAATAGAATAGAATAGAATAGAATAGAATAGAATAGAATAGAATAGAATGGAATGGAATAGAATAGAATAGAATAGAATAGAATGGAATGGAATGGAATAGAATAGAATAGAATAGAATAGAATAGAATAGAATAGAATAGAATAGAATAGAATAGAATGGAATGGAATGGAATGGAATGGAATGGAATGGAATGGAATAGAATAGAATAGAATAGAATAGAATAGAATAGAATAGAATAGAATAGAATAGAATAGAATAGAATAGAATAGAATAGAATAGAACAGAACAGATTGTAGAATAGAATAGAATAGAATGGAATGGAATAGAATAGAATAGAATAGAATAGAATAGAATGGAATGGAATAGAATAGAATAGAATAGAATAGAATAGAATAGAATAGAATAGAATGGAATGGAATAGAATAGAATAGAATAGAATAGAATAGAATGGAATGGAATAGAATAGAATAGAATAGAATAGAATAGAATAGAATAGAATAGAATAGAATAGAATAGAATAGAATAGAATAGAATAGAATAGAATAGAATGGAATGGAATGGAATGGAATGGAATGGAATGGAATGGAATAGAATAGAATAGAATAGAATAGAATAGAATAGAATAGAATAGAATAGAATAGAATAGAATAGAATAGACAGATTGTGGAATAGAATAGAATAGAATAGAATAGAATAGAATAGAATAGAATAGAATAGAATAGAATAGAATAGAATAGAATAGAATAGAATAGAATAGAATAGAATAGATTGTAGAATAGAATAGAATAGAATAGAATAGAATAGAATAGAATAGAATAGAATAGAATAGAATAGAATAGAATAGAATAGAATAGAATAGAATAGAATAGAATAGAATAGAATAGAATAGAATAGATTGTAGAATAGAATAGAATAGAATAGAATAGAATAGAATAGAATAGAATAGATTGTAGAATAGAATAGAATAGAATAGAATAGAATAGAATAGAATAGAATAGAATAGAATAGAATATGGAATGGAGTGGAATAGAATAGAATAGAATAGAATAGAATAGAATAGAATAGATTGTAGAATAGAATAGAATAGAATAGAATAGAATAGAATAGAATAGAATAGAATAACAGAATAGAATAGACAGATTGTAGAATAGAATAGAATAGAATAGAATAGAATAGAATAGAATAGAATAGAATAGAATAGAATGGAATAGAATAGAATAGATTGTAGAATAGAATAGAATAGAATAGAATAGAATAGAATAGAATAGAATAGAATAGAATATGGAATGGAGTGGAATAGAATAGAATAGAATAGAATAGAATAGAATAGAATAGAATAGAATAGAATAGAATAGAATAGAATAGAATAGAATAGATTGTAGAATAGAATAGAATAGAATAGAATAGAATAGAATAGAATAGAATAGAATAGAATAACAGAATAGAATAGACAGATTGTAGAATAGAATAGAATAGAATAGAATAGAATAGAATAGAATAGAATAGAATAGAATAGAATAGAATAGAATAGAATAGAATAGAATAGAATAGACCATTTCTAACAGATGGCCGGGGGTTTCTTCTTGAAAGCCTCCAGTGATGAAGCTCCCACAACTTCTGAAGGCAATCTGTTGCATTGGTTGATTTTTCTCACTGTCAGAAAATGTCTCCTTATTTTCAGGTTGAGTTTGTCCTCGATCAGTTTCCATCCGTTATTCCTTGTCTGGCCTTCAGGTGCTTTGGAGAATAGGTTGACCCCCTCCTCTCTGGGACAGCCCCTCAAATATTGGAAAATGTCTCTCCTGGTCCTTCTCGTCACTAGACTAGCCATGCCCAGTTCCTGTAACCGTTCTTCATATATTTTAGTCTCCAGTCCCCCGATCATCTTTGTTGCTCTTTTCTGCACTTTTTCTAGAGCCTCGACATCTTTTCTGTAGCGTGTCGTTGTTGTTAGTTGCAAAGTCATGTCCAACCCATCGCAACCCCATGGACAATGTTCCTCCAGGCCTTCCTGTCCTCTACCATCTTCTGGAATCCACTGAAGCTCACGCCTGCTGCTTCAGGGACTCCATCCAGCCACCTCCTTCTCTGTCATCCCCTTCTTCTCTTGCCCTCCATCTTTCCCAGCATCAGGCTCTTCTCCAGTGAGTCCTTCCTTCTCATTAGGTGGCCAAAGTACTTGAGTTTCTACTTCAGGATCTGGCCTTTTAAACAGCAATCGGGGTTGATCTCCTCTAGGGTTGATCTCCTCTAGGATTGACCGGTTGAATCGCCTTGCAGTCCAGGGGACTCGCAGGAGTCTTCTCCAGCACCATAGTTCAAAGGCCTCCATTCTTTGGCGCTCAGCCTTTCTTATGGTCCAACTTTCACAGCCATACATTGCAACTGGGGAAACCATGGCCTTGACTATACGCACCTTTGTTGGCAGGGTGATGTCTCTGCTTTTTAGTACGCTGTCTAGATTTGCCATAGCTTTCCTCCCCAGGAGCAAGTGTCTTTTAATTTCTTGGCTGCAGTCCCCCATCTGTGGTGATCTTGGAGCCCAGGAAGATAGACCAAAATTGATTGCAGTATTCTAGGTGTGGCCTTACTAAGGCTTTAAGCAGGGGTTCTCAACCTTGGCAACTTTAAGACTTGTGGACTTCAACTCCCAGAATTCCTCAGCCAGCTTTGCTGGCTGAGGAATTCTGGAAATTGAAGTCCACAAGTCTTAAAGTTGTCAAGGTTGAGAACCCCTGCTTTATAGAGTGGTATTAGTACCTCACGTGATCTTGAGTGAATCCCTCTGTTAATGCAATTTAGGATTGTGTTGGGTTTTTGGGTTTTTTTTTGGCTCCTGCTGCACACTGTTGACTCATATTCAACTGATTGTCTGCTAAAACTCCAAGATCCCTCTCACAGTTACTGGAAGGACTTATATTGTTTGCTCCCCACCATCCAGTCAGAGCTGAAGAAGCTTCTTGGATGAGAAGCGAAAAAAAGAAAAACAAGAAAATCCATTTGGCTCCTGAGGGAAAAAACCATACCTGGATGACTGAGAATCTCCATAGATACTTACACAACGCTGTGTAATACACACTGTGGCTTTATTTGAGTGGGTCAAGGTTCAGGTTAGTTATGATTGTAAGACGCCCACCGTTTACCCTGGATAAGAGAAGGGGCCAATCAATTTTACAAATAAACACGACTATCCGGCAAATATGTTGTCTAGATAGTCCTCGACTTACGACCGCAATTTCTGTCGCTAAACAAAGTCGTTGTTCAGTGAGCCATGCCCAATTGTACGACCCAATTGTCACGGGTTGTTAAGGAAATCACTGCTGCTAAGTGAATCACGTGGTCCTTAAACGAATACAGCTTGATGTTGGTGGTCGGAAGCTGGCTGAGAAAGTCGTGAAGGGCAATCACATGACCCTGGGATGCCACCATTACATGCCTGTTGCCAAGCGCCCAAATTTTGATCACATGACCATGGAGATGCTATCACGGTCATAAATGTGAGTACTGGTTTTAAGTCACCTTTTTCTTAGAGCCGTTGTAACTTCAAACGGTTGCTAACTGAATGGTTGTGAGTTGTATTGGATGCCATTGGAAGCGAAGGGAAGTAGGGTTAGCCCCAAAGGGTCCCTGAGGGCTTTATGCGTTGTGGACTTCAACTCCCAGAATTCCTGAGCCAGCCACGCTGAGGGGAAAGGAACAGGTTTCCAAGCTGAGTCATGCTGGCTCAGGAATTCTGGGAGTTGAAGTCCACGAGTCATAAAAGAGCCAAGTCTCCCTGGGCTAGGAGTTTCCAAACTTGGCATAGCTGGCTGAGGAATTCTGGGAATTGAAGTCCACAAGTCTTCAAGTTGCCTGGTTTAGGCTTAACTAACCTCCCCATCAGCTGGCTTGTATGATGAGGCATAGAGTCAAAGCCCTAGAGGGGCCTTACAGGCATGGAGCCCCTCTAGGAATCCCATGATGATGATGATGATGAAGGTGATGGTTACTATTGTTCACTTCCCTAAAGTCATACGAAAGGAAGGAATAATATGGAAAGAAAGAGCTCAAAGAGCTCAGAGAAGTTAAACATTTCCAAACTCCATCTATGGGGTCCTGACTACAACTCTGTGGTTTGGTTTAACTTAAAAAAAAAAAAGCAGCCATCTTTGTCACATCTGGACTGCCTGCATTGGGCAGGGCAATCTTATTTGTCTCGCTGGCTCAAATATATATATTCTCCAGCTGTGGTTGTTAAACTCTAAAACACCAGCAATGAGAACAAAGAGCAGAAAGAGACGGGGGGGGGTTGAAACCCACGGACAAATAGTCTTTGGCTTATGACCAGTGACTTAGCAACGGTTGGAAGATCCAACCTGACTGAAAAAGGGGATTTACGACACCTGAATCCGAGGTTCTGAGAGTCCCCCCCCCGTCCCACCCATGGTCATGTGACTGCACTTTGAACACTCAGCAGCATGGCTGCAGTTATTTATTGGTTTATTTATTTATTTGTTTCTTTATTTATTACAACTGTAAGTAAACCTATACTTTACAGCTGTTTATGGCATCCCAAGGTCATCTACCCATTTTTACAATGGTTTTGTTGAAGAGTGCCAGCAATCTTTTGTTGAAGATTGCCAATTACAATAAAATTGTAAAATCTGGTCAGTTATGGTTAGGCGACCTTAACTTGAAGGCTAAATATATGAATGCGTGAATCCAGATTTTCAAAGAAAGTATATGTAACATGGATGGATTCTTCCTAGCCTTCTAGCATCCAAGATTAGGACAAAAGTGGACAAGTGGAAACTCTAGAGAGGGACATCCAAATTTGCATGGCCATTGGTCAAGGTTGACTGAGGATTGGAAGATCTCCAACGGTTCTTCCCAGTTTTTGATACTCTCCAGTTGAACCATGTCTAATAAAGGAGAGGACATCCTCTCTGTAGGAGAGAGACAATTTGGTCTACTGGTTAAGGTACCAGGCTAGAAAACAGGAGAATATAAGTCCTAGTCCCTCCTTAGATGCAAAAGCTGGCTGAGTGACTTTGGACCAATCACCTGGAGACTGTGAGTTCTAGACTTGCCTTAGGCATCACAGACAGTTTGGTGACTTTGGCCCAATCGCCAGGAGTTTGTGAGTTCTAGTCCTGCTTTGGACATGAAACCCAGCTGAGTGACTTTGGGCCATTCAACCAGAAGATGGTGAGTTCTAGTCCCACTTAGGAATAAAAGCCAGCTAGGTGACTTTGGGCCATTCAACCAGGAGATGGTGAGTTCTAGTCCCACTTTAGGCATAAAAGCCAGCTAGGTGACTTTGGGCCATTCAACCAGGAGATGGTGAGTTCTAGTCCCACTTTAGGCATGAAAGCCAGCTGGGTGACTTTGGGCCAATCACTTTCTCAGCCTAATCTCACTACCTCACAAGGTTACTGTTGCGGGGAAAATAAAAGGAGGAAGGGGCATAAGGTATGTTCTCCAGCTTATTTATAAAAACAATATAGGTGGGATAAAAATAAATATTTTTTAAAAAACTGCCTTGTGCTTCTCAAACAAATATACCCTGTCTTGATAGCGACTGTGGTTTACCCTGTATTTATGGTTTCCTACCAGATTTCATTTTTCTACGTAATAGAACGTTCTAACTTCTTTTTTTAAAAAAAAAGATCCAGCAAGATCAGCTAATATATCGATGGCAAACAATACCGAAAGTCGCCTTTACCTTTCTTTGATTAGGGCTCAACAACCTGTGGTTAAAAGCTTTATTTATTCAGAAATTGCCGTCATGACATCTGGCCAAAGTCCATATCTTTGGACCAATACAGTGAGGAATGTGAAGGAGGACAGTTTTATCGCTGCATATTGTGACATTTTTGATAGTTGGTCCAAAGAGGCATCTCTGCAATTTTCTGAAGCTTGTGCAAGAAACAAGTTAAATCTTTCCCTACAAGTGGATTCGATCTTTGGTTAATGTTTAACGTCGGAGATTAAGTGCCTCATATAAGTGTCATTATACAAGCAGAAAGGACAATTCTGCACGCCAGAAATGACCTCTTTTTTATTTTCTGCTACTGTCAGCCTTACCAGATGCATCGGACACTAAACCCAGCCAAATAAGCTAATTCTATTTTATTGTAAAGCTACATTAACAGAATCTCACGGTTTGGAAAGGACAGTTCTCTTGCCATCAATTTTACAGCCTGACAACATGGCTGGCTGAAGAATTCTTGGAGTTGAAGTCCACACCTTGAGTGAGAAACACTGAGCTAGGGGGGTACAGGTAGTCCTCGACTTACGCTCACAACGGAGCCCCAAATTTTGTTGCTAAGCGAGACATTTGTTCAGCGAGACTTTTATTAAGTGAATTTTGCCTCGTTCTGCAACTTTTCTTGCCACAGTTTATTTATTTATTTATTTATTTATTTGATTTGACTTCTATGCCGCCCTATTCCGGAGAACTCAGGGCGGCTCACAACATAAATAGAAATCACCAGTTAAAATACAGATATAAAAACCCCTAAGTTAAAAGAAAACCAATCATTCAACAAACATACACACAAACATACACTGGCTAGGGGCAAGATGTTAACTGCCCCAGGCCTGCCGGCAGAGGTGTGTTTTAAGCAGTTTACGAAAGGCGGAGAGGGTGGGGGCGACATGGATCTCCGGGGGAAGTTGATTCCAGAGGGCCGGGGCCGCAACAGAGAAGGCTCTTCCCCTAGGCCCCGCCAGGCGACACTGTCTGGCTGACGGGACCTGGAGAAGGCCGACTCTGTGGGCCCTAACCGGTCGCTGGGTTTCATGGGGCAGCAGACGGTCCCGTAAGTAACCTGGTCCGATGCCATGTAGGGCTTTATAGGTCATAACCAACACTTTGAATTGAGTTCGGAGACCAATTGGCAGCCAATGCAGCTCGCGGAGTGATGCCGAAATGTGGGCATTTCTGAGCAAGCCCAACACTGCTCGCGCGGCTGCATTGTGCATTACCTGAAGTCTCCGAACGTTTTTCAAAGGTAGCCCCATGTAGAGAGCATTGCAGTAGTCGAGCCTCGAGGTGATAAGGGCATGAGTGACTGTGAGAAGAGACTCCCGGTCCAAATAGGGCCGCAACTGGTGCACCAGGCGAACCTGGGCAAATGTCCTCGCCACAGCCGAAAAATGATGTTCCAAATTTAGCTGTGGATTGAGGAGGACGCCCAAGTTGCGGACCTTCTCCGAGGGGGTCAAAAGCTCCCCCCCCAGGCTGATGGACAGGTAGATTGAGTTATCTTTGGGAGGCAGAACCCATAGCCACTCCGTCTTGTCGGGGTTGAGTTTGAGCCTGTTAAGAAAATCTGATTGTTAAGTGAATCGGGCTTCCCCATTGACTTTGCTTGTCAGAAGGTCACAAAAGGGGATCACGTGACCCCGGGACACTGCAACCATCATAAGTACATGCCAGTTGCCAAGTGTCTGAATTTTGATCAGGTGATCATGAGGATGCTGCAATAGTCATAAGTAAATGGTCATAAGTTACGTTTTTCAGTGCCATAGTACCCTCAAATAGTCCCTAACCTAAATGAACTGTTTGAAGTTGAGGACTTCCTGTACTACTTGCAGAAATCCCTCGGCTTTGCAAGGTTGGGTCTGGTGGATGTTTGAAAAGTCCAGAGTCGACCACAAGTTGGAAGACCTTTGCAATGGCCTTCTCAAAATTGTTGATATTTTTGCGTCTTCTCGTTGCTTTTTCACAGATTCGTCTCAGACCTGCTGAGTGAAACATGTCCAAACTCTTCTCCACCAGCCTCCGTTGCCGGTTGCCCATCTTGCTGTTTGTCTTTCAAGGTGCCCTCCTCTTCATCTTTGTGCTCTTCACAACGTACGACCGGCACACGGATGCTGCCCGCCAGCCTGCTGACGTTGACCCAGCTGGTAACCAGCTCTACGTCTTGTTCTCTCTCTTCCAAGACATCCAGTTGATGTTGTTGGTTGGCCTCGGTTTGCTTCTGGCGTTTATGAAAGGCTACGGGGTCAGCGCTGTGGCCTACAACTTCCTGTTGTCCAACTTCTGCGTGCAGTGGGCCCTCATCGTGCAGGGGTTCATCTATCACTACCACGATGGAAAGATCCATCTAGGCCTCTACAACCTTCTGACTGCGGAGTTTGCCACTGTGACTGTCCTCATCTCTGTAGGGGCCATCTTGGGCCGAACCAGTCCCATCCAGCTTCTCCTCATGGGCTTCTTTGAGGTGCCCCTCTACGTAGCTTGTGAGTGGCTAATTATAAGCTACTTCCAAGCGGTGGACATTGGAGGAACTGTCACCGTCCATGTCTTTTCTTGCTACTTTGGTCTGGGGGCCTCCCTAGCTTTGTATCGGTCAGGACTCCAGATGGGACACCCCAAGGAGACTCCCTCTTACATCTCTGATCTTCTGTCCTTGGTGGGCGCCATATTCCTTTGGGTCTTCTGGCCCAGTTTTGTTTCTGTTCTTGTCCATCCGGGTGATGCCCAACATAGGGCCGTGCTACACACCTGGATTACGCTCAGCGCTAGCGTCTTGACCACATTTGCTATCTCCAGCCTTCTGGAGAAGAAGGGCAAAGTCAGCATGGGCCACCTACAGAACGCCACCTTGGCTGGAGGGGTGGCCATTGGAACAGTAGCCGACATGGCCATCGGTCCAGGTGGGGCATTTCTCCTGGGGATCCTGTCATCTCTGGTCTGCATCCTTGGCTTCAAATATATGACCCCGTTCTTGGCCAACAAAGTCCATCTTCAAGACCAGTGTGGGATCCACAACCTTCATGGTCTTCCAGGCATCCTTGGAGCCCTAGCTGGGATCGTGGCCATTTTGATAGTCCCAGATGAAGCCTATGGACACCAGCTTTACCATGTCTTCCCTGCGCGGAGTCCACCATTGCAAAATGCCACCATGGAGACCACCTTCATTGGAGAAAGGCTGGGAAGGAGCACTTCAGAACAGGCTCTTTTTCAAGCTGTAGGCCTCGGCCTCTCAGTCATTGTGTCCTTCGTAGGAGGCTATCTCACGGGCTTGCTTTTAAAACTCCCCTTCTTAGCCCAGCCTCCTGACCAATTCTGCTTTGACGATGAACTTTATTTTCAAATCCAGAAGCCCCTTGAGAACGTGAACGTGGACCAAGCAGACGGAGACCTTCAGATGCCACTGAATAGCAAAGCTTGATTGCCTTTTATTTATCTCTGCTGCAAAGCAGTAATAAAATTCCTCCATGTAGTACAATCAAGAGAAGCCTAGATTTCACGGAGGCCCCTCCCCTGTGGAGATTCCTCTGATGAATGATGGGATCTGCTAAATGTGGGGAGGGTTAGTTTGGAATCTGTGACCAAAAATCTCCCCTTGCAAACGGGAAACTCTGCTTTTTATATCTCACTGCATATAGGTAACCCTTGACTTATGACCCATCACTTAGCAACTGCTCAAAGTTACAACACCCGCCTCAAAGGGACTCGTGACTCAGAGTTAAAGTTTCAATGGCCATGTCCCTCCCAGTCGTGTGATTCCATTTTGGGCAGCGGGGAAAATGTCTCACATTTAGGGTTATTTGCAGTGCCCTGACGTCATGTCACTTACCTACAATGTTTTTGCATTTACTTCCAATTTCCAGCAATAACCCTCATCCCCATCCCGTAGCTTACAATGGATTTGCTTAACGACTGTGGTGTTTGCCTTATGACCCTCATGTTCCTTTCACAATTGCAGCAAAAAAGGTGGTCAGATTGGGCAGTCACTTGACCCAGTGCGACTACTACCCCGTGCTTCCCCGAATATAAGAGCAAAAAATTAATTTTTGCTCCAAAACCTATTGTTGTAAGTCGAGGACTTACCCCTATAGGGCTTATTTTCCAGCTAAGGCTTATCTTCTGGAAAATACGGTACTAAATGCATCCATCTGGCTCAGGGGTAGACAACCTTGGCTCTTTTACGGCTTGTGGACTTCAACTCCCAGAATTCCTGAGCCAGCATGGCTCAGCTTGGAAACCTCTCCCTTTCCCCTCAGTATGACTGGCTCAGGAATTCTGGGAGTTGAAGTCCACGAGTCATAAAAGAGCCAAGGTTGCCTACCCCTGGTTTGGCTGATGATCTTAACTGGGGCTTATTTTTGGGGTGGGGTTTATATTACGAGCATCTTGAAAAATCATGCTAGGGCTTCTTTTCCCAGTTAAGTCTTATTTTCAGGGAAACACAGTACTACAGTTGTGTCGGGAGCACCAAAGCACTTCCAGGTTGAAAAGATCGAACTGTGACATCACCACTGCGCGAGGGATGACCAGCTGGGGGCTCCTTTCACATCCCCGTCAGGTTGCCCAACAAAGTGGTACCCATTTACCTACTCGCTGTCAACCCCTTTCGAACTTCTGGGCTGGCGGGAGCTGGAATGTGTGACAGGAGCTCACCCCATCCCTCAACCGGCTCTCAAACGCAGATCTGCTGATTATCAGACAAGCGTCCTAACCTTGTGAGCCACCACGCTTCTTGAGCCACTTAATGACCGTCTGCTGCCCCATGAAACCCAGCGACCAGTTAGGGCCCACAGAGTCGGCCTTCTCCGGGTCCCGTCAGCCAGACAGTGTCGCCTGGCGGGGCCTAGGGGAAGAGCCTTCTCTGTTGCGGCCCCGGCCCTCTGGAATCAACTCCCCCCGGAGATCCGTATTGCCCCCACCCTCTCCGCCTTTCGCAAATTACTTAAGACACATCTTTGCCGGCAGGCCTGAGGCAGTTAACATCTGGCCCCAGCCAGTGCATGTATGTTTGTATGTATGTCTTGAATGATTGTTTTTTTAATTAAGAGGTTTTTATACTGTATTTTAATGTTAGATTTCTATCCATGTTGTGAGCCGCCCTGAGTTTCTGGAATAGGGCGGCATAGAAATCCAATAAATGAAATGAAATGAAAATGAAATGCAGGCTGAATTATTGTTGTCAGTCAAGGACTTACCCCTATAGGCAGCTTTTCTGCCCACAAACGACCTCCAGTGTTTGGGAGTAAGAAGGAACTAAGTTAGTCTAGAGAAAAGAAGGATTAGGACTGACATGATAACAGTGTTCCAATATTTGAGGGGCTGCCCCAAAGAAGAGAGGGTCAACTTATTTTCCAAAACACCAGAAAGCAAGACAAGGAGCAGTGGATGCAAATTAATCAAGGAGAGAAGCAACCTGGAATTAAGGAGAAACTTCCTAAAAGTGAGGACAATTAACCAATGGAACAGCTTTGCCTCCAGAAGTTGTGAGTGCTCCATCACTGGAGGTTTTTAAGAAGAGACTGCACAGCCATTTGTCTGAAATGGTGTAGGGCAGGGGTAGGCAACCTTGGCTCTTTTATGACTCGTGGACTTCAACTCCCAGAATTCCTGAGCCAGCCACGCTGAGGGGAAAGGGAGAGGTTTCCAAGCTCAGCCATGCTGGCTCAGGAATTCTGGGAGTTGAAGTCCACGTGTCATGAGGGGGCCAAGTTTGAAGACCCCTGGTTTAAATATTTAAATATTTTTTTCCTCACGGTCACCTGATCAAAATTCAGGCATTTGGGCAGGGCTAGGCAACCTTGACTCTTTTATGACTCGTGGACTTCAACTCCCAGAATTCCTGAGCCAGCCACGCTGAGGGGAAAGGGAGAGGTTTCCAAGCTGAGCCAAGCTGGCTCAGGAATTCTGGGAGTTGAAGTCCACCAGTCATGAGGGGGCCAAGTTTGAAGATCCCTGGTTTAAATATTTAAATATTTTTTCCTCACGGTCACGTGATCAAAATTCAGGCATTTGGGCAGGGCTAGGCAACCTTGACTCTTTTATGACTCGTGGACTTCAACTCCCAGAATTCCTGAGCCAGCCACGCTGAGGGGAAAGGGAGAGGTTTCCAAGCTGAGCCACGCTGGCTCAGGAATTCTGGGAGTTGAAGTCCACGAGTCATAAAAGAGCCAAGGTGGCCTACCCCTGGTATAGGGTCCCCTGCCTGAGCAGGGGGCTGGACTAGAAGACCTCCAAGGTCCCTTCCAGCTTTATTCTGCTTGAAATTGAAAGCAGAGAAGGGATGTTTTGAGCTCTGCAAAGGATTATCTTCTGTTTCCTGGTGGCAGAATTGAGGATTTAATTTAGCCGAGAATTCCATAGGGGTTTAATTAGCCGAGGAGCGGCCGCCGGGGGTGGCCTCAAACAGGCTGGAGATCACAGGAGGATCCACTACCACCCAGAATACCCTTCCTTTTGAGGAGACCACAGTAGCACCACACACTCTTTGTTTGGCAGGCAAAGGACGACGTAATTAGGCATTCGTGTGTGCAAACAGAGACCGCAGAACTTCATTCTGCATGACTCTAAGGATCTCTTTGCTGATCCTGGGGGGTGGGTGCAAGGAGAGAGGGGGCTGACCTGTGTCCCAGCTCACTCCCCAACAGTCCATTTAACAACCAAAGTTACAACGTGACTGGAAAAAGTGACGTAGGACCATTTTTTCACATTTAACGACTGTCGCAGCATTTTCCCCCAGGGTCACATGACCAACATTTGAATGCTTGGCAACTGACTCGTATTTATGACAGTTGCAGTGCCCCGGGCGCAGGGGCAACCTTTTTATCAGGAAAGCCAAGGGGGAAAGATAGGATTCGCTTAACGACCGTGTTGCGGACTGAACAACGGCAGCGATTCCCTTGACAACGGAGGCAGGAAAGGTGGCGAAAGAAGACATATGTCACTTAACCAATGTTTTGCTTAACAACGGACATTTGGCGCTCAGGGGTGGTCGTAAGTGGAGGGCTACCTGGATGCAAAGCAGCCAAACGCCTTTGTGGCATCAAAATGAGGGTCCGTCTTGTTGGCCAGGGGCAGCCAAAATTTCGGGAGCCTGGTGGTTTTGTAAAGGCTAACGCCTTTCTAAAGTTGCGGACTCTGCCGCAAAACAGGAGTGTCCACAGTGTGATTAAAAAAAAATATATAGTCAAAATGGCAGCCGCAACAATGTGACTGAATCTCAAGATTTCTTTTTGGTTCAGCAGCTTTTGAGGCAGACCATCTTGTGATAGTTAGAGATGGAACTGTTGATAGGATAGGATGGGATGGGATGCGATGGGATGGGATAGATTGTAGAATAAACAGATTGTAGACTAGACTAGACTAGGGTAGGATAGGATAGGATAGGATAGGATAGGATAGGATAGGATAGGCAGATTGTAGAATAAACAGATTGTAAAATAGAATAGAATAGAATAAACAGATTGTAGAATAGAATAGAATAGAATAGAATAGAATAGAATAGAATAGAATAGAATAGAATAGAATAGACAGATTGTAGAATAGAATAGAATAGAATAGAATAGAATAGAATAGAATAGAATAGAATAGAATAGAATAGAATAGAATAGAATAGAATAGAATAGAATAGAATAGAATAGCATAAACAAATTGTAGGATAGAATAGAATAGGATAGGATAGGATAGAATAGGATAGGATAGACAGATCATAGAATAAACAGATTGTAGAATAGAAGTATGTTAGGATAGGATAGGATAGGATAAGAAAGACAGATTATAGAATAAACAGATTGTAGAATAGAAATAGGTTAGGATAGGATAGGATAGGAAAGACAGATTGTAGAATAAACAGATTGTAGAACAGAATAGAAATACAGTAGGATAGGATAGGATAGGATAGGATAGGATAGGATAGGATAGGATAGGATAGGATAGGATAGGATAGGACAACAGAGTTGGAAGGGGCCTTGGAGGTCTTCTAGTCCAACCCCTTGCTCAGGGAGAGCGGAGGGGCAGAGGGCTCTTGCATACTTGGGGAGGGGGGCAAAGCTTGGGGGCTGTTAGAGCCTCAGGCACTGTCCTGGTCCTGTTTCTGAGCATTGCCATCCAGAAGCGTTCCCACGCTGGTGAGTCACCTTTGGGACAAGCTGGAGGACAGGGTGGCGCCCTACATGCTCGGTGGGAGAGGAGGGACGTTCGGCTCGGAGGCGCCCTGCCCGGAGTCAGGAGCTCCTTCTGGAAGGCGAGAACTTCTGGAAACTGGATGGAAGGCTTGGCACCCGGCCACAGGCTGGAGAGAGAACGCCCCTGCGCCAGGCTGGGGGAAATGGTTCAGCAAATAATCACAAACAGACCCCAGCGGCCCCGAGTTTGTTTTGTTAATTGTCGGAATACAATATATGGCCCGAAGTTTGACAAAGGAAGAAGGCCAAGGAATCGCTAGTCTGCTTGAAAAATAAGAAGAACTGGAGTCTGCGTAGGGCACAAACCATCAAAGCCAGGAGGGTGGGCGTTGGGGGGTGGGCGTTGGGGATGGGGGAACGGGACATTTTGAGGCTGGGAGGAAAGGTGTAGGTCTCAGGAGGCCCTGGGGTGTGGAAAGGCTGTACAAGCGGTACGGAAAGGTGTCACAGTTCAAAAGAGCAATCGCTAAAGCAGTGTTTCTGAACTCTGAGACGGTGAAGAGGTCTGGACTTCAGTTTCCAGAATTCCCCAGCCAGCTATGCTGGCTGGGGAATTCTGGGAACTGAAGTCCAGACCTCTTCACCTTCCCAGAGTTGAGAAACACTGCACTAAAGTGTTACTGGGCTATAGCCATAATAATAATTAATAATTAACAATTAACAACAACAACAATAACAATAATAACAATAAAGTTGGAAGGGACCTTGGAGGTCATCTAGTCCAACCCCATGCTCAGGCAAGAAACCCTACCCTGGACTTACAACCATTCGTTTCGAGACTGTTTGAAGTTTACAAAGAGCACTGGAAAATGTGACTCGACAACTGGTCCTCACGCTTGCGACCATTACAACACCTCCATGGTCTCAGGATCAATACAGGTAGTCCTCAACGTACCACCACAACTGAACCCCAATGTTTTGATTGCTAAGCGAGACCATTGCTAATGGGTGTTGCCCCGTTGTACGACCGTTCCTTGCCAGCTCCGTGTAGTCAGCTTTCCCGGAGCCACCATTCTGTCTGGCTCTGTTATTTATTTATTTATTTGTTTGTTTGTTTGTTTGTTTGTTTGTTTGTTTGTTTGTTTGTTTGTTTGTTTGTTTGTTTGTTTGACTTATATGCCTTCAACCAACTGCCTCTCTCCCGCCTTCAGTGCAAGGCATCCGTACCATTTTCTCAGGATAATATATAGAGGTGGGTTGAGATTTCTTTTTGTTGAAAGAAAAATCCTCGTCAGGGTCCAGTCCAAGCTGGGAATAAACAATATGGAGACTGCTTTAGAAAGAAGGTTGCAGTTTATTGAAGAGCAGAGCCAGATAGAAAGATGGCTCTGGGAAAGCTGACTACATGGAGCTGGGAGTGATGGGTTTTGATACCTTCTGGGGCTTTTGTGTTTGGAGTTCCTGTTCTTGTGGCATGAACCTTGACCTGAGCTTTTGAGTGTGCCCTTTTTGCCATTGGGGGGTTAATCCTATTATGTCCTAAAGTTCATGTCCTGCTTCTCTGTGACTGTGGCTGATGGCTTACTTCCTGTGTTGGATATTTTTGGGTGAGGGGTTGCTGGTTCTAATTCTATCACTCTGCTATTGTTAGCTGTCAGTTTTGCTGCAGGGGATTTCAAAATATTTTGGCTTGAATGGGTTTCTGCCTGGGAATAGGAGTAGAGTAGAGTAGAGTAGAGTAGAGTAGAGTAGAGTAGAGTAGAGTAGAGTAGAGTAGAGTAGAGTAGAGTAGAGTAGAGTAGAGTAGAGTAGAGTAGAGTAGAGTAGAGTAGAGAAGAGTAGAGTAGAGTAGAGTGTAGTGTAGAGTAGAGTAGAGTAGAGTAGAGTAGAGTAGAGTAGAGTAGAGTAGAAGAGAAGAGAAGAGAAGAGAAGAGAAGAGAAGAGAAGAGAAGAGAAGAGAAGAGAAGAGAAGAGAAGAGAAGAGGAAGAGAAGAGAATAATTGTAGAAGAGAAAAGAAGAGAAGAGAAGAGAGAAGAGAAGAGAAGAGAAGAATTGTAGAATAGAATAGAATAGAATAGAATAGAATAGAATAGAATAGAATAGAATAGAATAGAACAGAGTAGAGTAGAATAGAACAGGAAGAGAAGAGAACAGGAAGAGAAGAGAACAGGAAGAGAAGAGAATAATTGTAGAAGAGAAGAGAAGAGAAGAGAAGAGAAGAGAAGAGAAGAGAAGAGAGAAGAGAAGAGAATAATTGTAGAATAGAATAGAATAGAATAGAATAGAATAGAATAGAATAGAATAGAATAGAATAGAATAGAATAGAATAGAGCAGAGCAGAGCAGAGCAGAGCAGAACAGAATAGAAGCTGGAAGGGACCTTGGAGGTCTTCTAGCCCAGCCCCCCTGCTCATATTTGCTCATGAATGGGATTATCAAATCTGCATTTCTAAAAAGTGATTTCCTGACTTTCTACTGGGAGCTATTCAGAAAAACTGGGCCTGCTTCTCTGCCTTTAAGATCCTTTGGGGAAATATAATATTCTGCCTTTCAATATTCCAAAATATTTCTTTCTCGGGGGGGGGGAGTACTGTCCTCCCACATTTTCTTTTCTCTTTTCTTTTCTTTCCCCTTTCCTTTCCTTTCCTTTTTCCTTTCCTTTCCTTTTCTTTTGCCTTTTTCGAAGATGTTTTTCAGTCTCCCTGCCTAGCCTTACTGTCATGGTTGCGACAGATGAAACTCGGCTAACGTCGGATGTTCTTGCTTTGACAATGTACGGAGATGCTGCCATTTTCCTTCTTATGTTTCACTTCGTAGTGAGTCTGACCCGCCACTACGAGGGATCCGGGTGCCTTCTTAGGGAGAGGTATTAAAGTGGAGCCCCAAAAAGGTTGCAACAAGCTGCAGTGGAAGACAGGGTGAACTTTCCCTAAAAGCCTAGGGCAGTGGTGGCAAACCTATGGCACGCGTGACAAAGGTGGATCTCGTAGCCCTCCATGTAGGCACGTGCGCCGTCGCCCCAGCCCCGCCTCCCCCCACAGCCCCCTCACCGGCAGCCTCCCCAGAGGAGAGTCGCCCCTGGGCGTGGCCCATGTGGAGCAGCGCAGCCAAGCACATGGCAACCGGACAGCAGAGGCAAGACTCTGCCCTCACGCCCTGTCGCGCGCAGTTGATGCTGCAGGGCACGGGCGGAGAGTGTGTCCGCCATGGCAGTTGATGCTGCAGGGCACGGGCGGAGAGTGTGTCCGCCATGGCAGTTGATGCTGCAGGGCACGGGCGGAGAGTGTGTCCGCCATGGCAGTTGATGCTGCAGGGCACGGGCGGAGAGTGTGTCCGCCATGGCAGTTGATGCTGCAGGGCACGGGCGGAGAGTGTGTCCGCCATGGCAGTTGATGCTGCAGGGCACGGGCGGAGAGTGTGTCCGCCATGGCAGTTGATGCTGCAGGGCACGGGCGGAGAGTGTGTCCGCCATGGCAGTTGATGCTGCAGGGCACGGGCGGAGAGTGTGTCCGCCATGGAAGTTGATGCTGCAGGGCACGGGCGGAGAGTGTGTCCGCCATGGCAGTTGATGCTGCAGGGCACGGGCGGAGAGTGTGTCCGCCATGGCACTGCTGGGCCCTGGGCGATCTGCTGCGGCTGGCCATGGAGGCGGTGGGTGGCCCTGCAGGCAGGCGGGGCAGGGCAGGGTGGGGGCGGACCAGGGGGCAGTGCCTTTTGGGGGCACTCGGTCTCTAAAAGGTTCACCATCACTGCCCTAGTTACTTTTAATTCTACTGTGACCGGGTTGATGATCTTTACGAAGGAAAATGGCTGCATCTCCCTACATTGTCAAAGCGAGAACATCCGATGTTAGCAGCGTCGACATCTACACCTCGGAAAAAAGTCATCTCCCATCCGGGGCCAGTCCGGATCAGCCAAGATCAGCTGGGCGCTGCCAACGTCTGACGTTCAAGCCTCTTCTCCAACTGCTAAAGGTTAAAAAAAAAAACCTTTTAACTGCAACCTCGGCCAAAGTGGCAGATCAAGACTCCACACACTTCTGAAAGTTAAAAAAAAGCCTTTTAAAAAAGACAAAAAAAAGACCTAACCACAGCTGCAGAATCACTCCTTATTCCTTTCCGAGGTCAGAAAACCAGCGCGAAGAGGATATCGGAAGGACGCAAGGGTGATATCACCCTGCCTGAATATTATTCCACATGGCGATGCAAAGAACAGGGTGCGTTTCTGCTCCTATCTCCCGAACTGCCGTCTTTCATTTCCCGGTCTAAATATAAAAGTCTTATAAATGTCTTTTCCAGGGCAGAGATCAGTCATTGTGCAAAACAGTAATTGCACTTGATTTGTTTTAATTTAGCAATTCATCTCAGGGCCTAAAGCTCTTTGCCAACAGGGTCAAAGAGTGTTCAGTGCAATTTCAGTTAAACGGGATTTCTTGCTGAGGCTTTTGCTAACTAGAATAACAGAATCACAGAGTTGGCAGGGGTCCTGGAGGTCTTCTAGTCCAACCCCCTGCTCAGGCAAATGTCTGTCCAGTCTCTTCTTGAAAACCTCCAGTGTTGGAGCACCCACAACTTCCGGAGGCAGGTCGTTCCCCTGGTTAATTATTCTCACTGTCAGGAAGTTTCTCCTTAGTTCTAGGTTGCTTCTCTCCTTGGTTAGTTTCCATCCCTTTGCTTCTTGTCCTGCTTTATTTGACCCTTCGATTTACACCAGGGAATAATAAGAGTCTTTCAGCTAAAGAGTATTTATTTTACCAAAAAAAAAAAAATCCACGCAGGATTTTAATGTTAGATAGGTAGTCCTCGAGTTATAACCATAATGGAGCCTGCCCTTGCTTCCAAGGTAAGAGTTATTTTTTTATATCTTTAAAACGACAGTGCTGAGGTTGAATTTTAAAAAACAAAAACTCACCCACAGCTTCCTGGAGTGACCAGCCACTTCCTTCAAAATCCATTTAATTTGGGATTTGCTGTGTATGTACAGGTAGTTCTTGACTGACCACTATGTGTTTAGTGACCATTTTAAGTTCCAAGGCACTGAAAAAAGTGACATGATCATTTTTCACACTCACAACCATTGCAGTATCCCCCATGGTCACGTGATCAAGTCTTCCAATATCTCAGGGGCTGCCCCAAAGAAGAGGGAGTCAAGCTATTCTCCAAAGCGCCTGAAGGCAGGACAAGAAGCAATGGATGGAAACTCATCAAGGAGAGAAACAACCTGGAAATAAGGAGAAACTTCCTGACAGTTAGAACAATTAACCAGTGGAACAACCTGCCTTCAGAAGCAGTGAATGCTCCAACACTGGAAGTTTTTAAGAAGAGACTGGACAGCCATTTGTCTGAAATGGTATAGGGTTTCCTGGCTGAGCAGGGGGTTGGACTAGATGACCTCCAGGGTCCCTTCCAAGTGTATTATTATTATTATAATCAAGGAGAGAAGCAACCTAGAACTAAGGAGAAACTTCCTGACAGTGAGAACAATTAACCAGTGGAACAACCTGCCTCCAGAAGCGGTGAATGCTCCAACACTGGAAGTTTTTAAGATGAGACTGGACAGCCATTTGTCTGAAATGCTGTAGGGCAGGGGTCGTGCCTGGCTGAGGAATTCTGGGAGTTGAAGTCATACAAGGGCCAGGTTTGAAGACCTCTGCTATAGGGTCTCCTGCCTGAGCAGGGGGCTGGACTAGAAGACCTCCAAAGGTCCCTTCCAACGCTGATTATTCTATTCTGTTCTGGCTTGCGGGCCCTTCCAGCACCTGGGTTCCAGTTCCTCCTAAAGATGGGGGCGCCTGAGGAGAAAACTACTTGACACACACACCCTTCCCCCCCCCCCCCCGTCTGTTCCATCACAACTCTGAAACGGAGATATGGCGGACGTTCTGCAGGATTCCAGATGTGTGTTGAACAATGTGGTGACAATGTCACCGTCCAGGTGTTCACAACGGCCTTGGGGCTTTCCTGGGCTTTCCTGAGGAAACTTCCCTCCCAACTACCCCCTCTGCCCCCCCCCCACTTCTGCTCAGCCGTCTCTCTCTCTTTCTCTCTCTCTCTCTCTGCAGCTATTTTGGTGTCTTTCTCCATCCCCCCCCTTGTTTTGTTCCTTTCCCTTCTCCCTCCCCACACTCTTTCCTCTCTCCTCTTTCCTTCCTCCTGTCCCTTCTTTCCATGCCGTCAGCCTTCCTCCAAGGCTGAATCGGAGGGGAGGGGAGGATTTCAGAGGAAAGGGGGGGAGGACCCAGAAAAATCAAGCAAAACAATCTCCAGAAATGGCTGGGGGTGTTTTTGGTCTGAAAAGGAGCAGCAGAGAAAGGAAGAGAGGAGGGGAGGGGAGGGGCAGGGAAGGAGAGGAGAGAGGAAAGGAAAGGAAAGGAAAGGAAAGGAAAGGAAAGGAAAGGAAAGGAAAGGAAAGGAAAGGAAAGGAAAGGAAAGGAAAGGAAGACAAATAGGAGGAGAGGAAAGGAAAGGAAAGGAAAGGAAGGGAAAGGAAAGGAAGACAAATAGGAGGAGAGGAAAGGAAAGGAAAGGAAAAGTGGAAGACAAATAGGAAAGGAGAGGAGAGGAGAAGAGAGGAGAGGAGAGGAAAGGAAAGGAAAGGAAAAGTGAAGGGAAGGAAAGGAAAGGAAAGGAAAAGAAAGGAAAGGAAAAGTGGAAGACAAATACGTAGGAAAGGAAAGGAAAGGAAGGGAAAGGAAAGGAAAAGTGGAAGACAAATAGGAAAGGAGAGGAGAGGAAAGGAAAGGAAAGGAAAAGTGAAGGAAAGGAAAGGAAAGGTAAGGTAAGGAAAGGAAAAAAAAGGAAAGGAAAAGTGGAAGACAAATAGGAAAGGAAAGGAGAGGAGAGGAGAGGAGAGGAGAGGAGAGGGATGCTGGGAGCCAGAGAAGCAGAGATGGACCCCAGACAAACAATTAAGCAGAAAACAATACCCATAAAGAAGAATATTTGTAGCTCAGGTTTGAAATGAGGTAATAATAATAATAAAGTTGGAAGGGACCTTGGAGGTCATCTAGTCCAACCCCCTGCTCAGTCAGGAAACCCTATACCATTTCAGACAAATGGCTGCCCAATCTCTTCTTAAAGACTTCCAGGGTTGGAGCATTCACCGCTTCTGGAGGCAGGTTGTTCCACTGGTTAATTGTTCTCACTGTCAGGAAGTTTCTCCTTAGTTCCAGGTTGCTTCTTTCCTTGATTAGTTTCCACCCGTTGCTTCTTGTCCTTCCATCAGACTCTTTGGAGAATAGTTTGACTCCCTCTTCTTTGGGGCAGCCCCTGAGATACTGGAAGGTGGCTATCATGTCCCCCCTCGTCCTTCTCTTCATTACACTAGACATACCCAATTCCAGCAACCGTTCCTCGTATGTTTTAGCCTCCAGTCCCCTAATGATCTTTGTTGCTCTTCTCTGTACTCTTTCTAGACTCTCAACATCTTTTTTTACGAAAAGGAAGATTTCTATTTCCCTCACCCTGAAAATTCTGAACTCACACTTCTATGTGACACAGCCCTTTGGGGGCATCCACACCCTAAGCATTATGAGGGTTGGCAACTGCAGCAAATTGCAACGGCTGCCCCCCCCTTCAACAAAGTGTTGTCCATTCCTGCCTTAGAAATCCGTTACCACTTTAATAAAAAAAAAACCCAATGCGTTCCTTTGTTTTTTATCTGTAGCTGAACTGACAAAAAATAAAAAAATAAAAAAATTCAGCAGGCAAATCTTTTGCCAGCACTTTTCTCCTTGCCAGGAAAAACTTCCGCTTTTAAAATAATTCCATGTTGAATCGCAGTTAAAGACACAGGAGGATGAAAAACATTGCGTAATGGCCTGGTTCCTTCTTGAGGTAGCCAACATGCTCTTAATCCAGGGAGGCGCTCTTTCTGGGCCCGAAAGGCTGCATTTTAACTTTACAGGTAGTCCTCAACTAACGACGGTTCATTTAGTGACCGTTGGACGTTGCAACGGCGTTGAAAAGAAGGACCTATGACCGTTTTTCCACACTTACGACCTTTGCAGCGTCCTCATGTGATCAAAATTCCCTTTTCCCTCAGTGTGGCTGGCTCAGGAATTCTGGGAGTTGAAGTCCACGAGTCATAAAAGAGCCAAGATTGCCTATCCCTGCCCAAATGCCTGAATTTTGATCACGTGATTGTGAGGAAAAATATTTAAATATTTAAACCAGGGGTAGGCAACCTTGGCCCTTTTATGACTCGTGGACTTCAACTCCCAGAATTCCTGAGCCAGCCATGCTGAGGGGAAAGGGAGAGGTTTCCAAGCTGAGCCATGCTGGCTCAGGAATTCTGGGAGTTGAAGTCCACGAGTCATAAAAGAGCCAAGGTTGCCTACCCCTGGTATAGGTGGCACCTTGCTCAATAGTAGCAACTGCAAGAGGGATCTCAAGGGTCCTAGTGGACAATCACCTAAATAGGAGCCAGCCGTGTGGAGGACAAGGGGTGACATGATAGCAGTGTTCCAGTATTTGAGGGGCTGCCCCAAAGAAGAGGGAGTCAAGCTATTCTCCAAAGCACCAGAGGGCAGGACAAGAAGCAACAGATGGAAACTAATTAAGGAGAGAAGCAACCTGGAACTAAGGAGAAATTTTCTGACAGTTAGAACAATTAACCAGTGGAACAACCTGCCTCCAGAAGTTGTGAATGCTCCAACACTGGAACTTTTTAAGAAGAGACTGGACGGCCATTTGTCTGAAATGCTATAAAGTTTCCTGCTTGAGTGGGAGGTTGGGCTAGATGACCTCCAAAATCCCTTCCAACATCACCACCACCACCACCACCATCATCATCATCATTATTATTATTATATGCTAGGCTGGAAGAGACTCTAAAGCAGACATGTCAAACTTGTGATGTCATGTGATGTCACGCGATGTACCGGAGCTTTTCCCCCATTGCCGGCAATGGGGTGGACGCGGTTTCCCCGTGACCCATCTGGCCCGCGGGCTGGCAGTTTGACACCCCTGCTCTAAGCGAAAAAAAGTGGGTGGGCAGATCTGAGGCCCAGATGAAATAAATACAATTAAATTCAATTACAGGTAGTCCTCACCTTATGATCACAACTGGAATAAACCCTTACGGGTGATTTTTCTTTTCTTTCTCTTTATTTTATTTGGGAAATTTATATCGCCGCCTAACTCGCACACGATTTTTCATTCTATCGCTTTCAACTCTATTTATAGAGGGTCTGGAGGCACACCATTCTGAGTCATTCCCGACTGGAGAGACCTAGAACCCCGGGGAACATGAAATAAAAGATATTAAAATTCAGAAAGTTCCAATTTTAGGAGTCAGCAACAAAATAGAGATAGCTCGCTACTGCCCCTTTGTGTCCAGGAGTGGCTGTATTTTTATTTTTATTTTTAATTAGGGAATGGATCGAATTCAGTTTTTCAAACATGGCAACTTTAAGACAGCGGACTTCAACGCCCAGAATTCTCCAGCCAGCATTGCTGACTAGGGAATTCTGGGAGTTGAAGTCCGTCCATCTTTTAAAAAATGGCCAAGATTGAAAAACACTGGCATAAGTGAAGCATTTTTCAAGCAATTGGCAAACCGCAGTAAAGAGAATTCAAAAATGAAAAAGGACTTCTGCAGTCACGACATAAGCCTAAGACTGAAAATCAGGCTTGTCAGATGCTATATTTTTTCTATCCTGCTCTATGGAGTAGAGAGTTGGTCTCTGACACAAGGCCACCTGAAGAGACTAGAAGCATTTGAAATGTGGATTTACGGGCGACTGTTACGTATAAGCTGGGTTGACAAGATCAGAAATGAGAAAGTGATAAGCCCCCTGGGAAAGCCAAGAGAAATCATCAAAACAATTAAAAAACGAAAGTTAAGAATATTTCGGACACGTGATGCGACACCCAGAAAAATACGGCATACCCCATTTAATCCTCCAGGGAAAGACGGAAGGCAAACGAGGTCCAGGCAGAAGAAGAACATTGTGGCTTCAAAATCTAAGGGACTGGTTTATTTATTTATTTATTTATTTTCCGGATTTGTATGCCGCTCCTCTCTGCAGACTCGGAGCGGCTCAGAACATACAAATAAGCAATTCAATATAAATCCGAAAAAAAAAAACATTAAAAATAACCCCCACACATACTCCTCAGTCACACCACAATCAACAATTTTGGGACAAAACTCAGCAGCACTTTTTCATGCGGCTGCTGATAAAAACAGGATCGCCAACAGGACCGCCAATATTATCCATCCGATAACGGATATGGCACAAGAAGAAGTAAAGAGAAGCCAATATTGAAAACTATCGCTTGAATTTTCACGGGATAGTTAATACTGGAATGAACCATAAAGTAATTTTGTGAGGTTCCAGAAATGGGCTGAAAAGAAATGAATAAATTTCAACAGAGACCAGAGAGGGATTGCTTAATGAGGAAAGAGAAATAAAAAATTCCGGCACAGCGCTGGTTATACCGAAACAGAGTGGCACAGAACAGAACGGAACAAAACAGAATGGGATCCCTTCATATCCTGTGCCCACCCCATTGCCGGCAATGAGGGAAAAGTTCTGATATGTCGCACTACATCACATGACATCACGTTTGACATGTCTGCTCTAAAAGAAAACAAATGACCCAGCTGTCTGCAAGGAGTATAAATCCTTCCGTTCCCCACCATCCAGTCAAAGCTGAAGAAGCTTCTGGGATAAGAAGCAAAAAGTCTTCAAGGAAAAACAAAGTCCAACCCCCTGCTCAGGCAGGAAACCCTACCCATTTCGGACAAATGGCTGTCCAGTGTCTTCTTAAAAACCTCCAGTGTTGGAGCATTCACAGCTTCTGGAGGCAGGTTGTTCCACTGGTTAATTGTTCTAAGTGTCAGGAAGTTTCTCCTTAGTTCTAGGTTGCTTCTCTCCTTGATGAGTTTCCATCTGTTGCTTCTTGTCCTGCCTTCAGGCTCTTTGGAGAGTAGCTTGACTCCCTCTTCTTTGGGGCAGCCCCTGAGATATTGGAACATAGCTATCATGTCCCCCCTCGTCCTTCTCTTCATTAGACTAGACAGACCCAATTCCAGCAACCGTTCCTTGCATGTTTTAACCTCCAGTCCCCTGATCATCTTTGTTGCTCTTCTCTGCACCCTTTCTAGAGTCTCAATATCTTTTTTACATCGTGGTGACTAAAACTGGATGCAGGATTCCAAGTGTGGCCTTACCAAGGCCTTGTAAAGTGCATCCCAGTTGCCAGGCGTCCTGAATTCTGTTCACGCGAGCCTGGGGATGTTGTAACGGTCATCAGTGCCAAAAACATTCCGTCCCTTTTTCAGTGCTGTTGTAACTCTGAACGGTCACTAAACGAATGGTTGTAAAGTGAGGATTTCATCTCTATGCAGCTCAGTACCACACCCAACGCAAAAGGAGAAATGTATATTATGCTTTAATTCCAAATTAGGTTCATTTATTTAGAAAGGCTATAATGTGTGCTGGTTTTTAATGCACGTTCCAGTCCCCCAGTCATTTTCACTCATTTCCCACCTCCTATTAACTTGGGGACTGATCAAAATCATCCACGCGGGCCCTTTGGGGAAAGAATGAAAGCAGAAAACGATCCGGATCAAGTTGATTCGGTGCCAGACGGATTTAAACCTTAATCAAGCTTGTATTTCAGGGGTTCTCAACCTTGGCAACTTTAAGACTTGTGGACTTCAACTCCCAGAATTCCTCAGCCAGCTTTGCTGGCTGAGGAATTATGGGAGTTGAAGTCCACAAGTCTTAAAGTTGCCAAGGTTGAGAACCCCTGTATGTATTTGATGGCAGCGTGCTACTTGTTTAAATACTGCCACTGCGAGTGAACACAACTTTTTCCAGAAAAACAAGGACATCGTGCAAAAACATTCGCATATATTTTAATACACAAAAACAATCTTCCTGAATGGACTGGGAATTGGATCTAGAAGGGGACTCCAGGAGGGGAGAGTTAAACCAGGAATGTGTTTTCTTAAAAAAAAAAAAAAAGAAATGTTTCAAACATACTAGGTCAGAAACTATTGCTAGGAGAGGGATGACAATTTAAATAGAGTTCATTTAGGCCATATTTTCAACACGACTACAGCGGGGAACCTGTGAGTATGCCCCTTTCCTTCCACCAATAAGCTTCTCCTTTCATACAGCATTCTCTCTTTATGTCTGTCTGCCCTTTTATGAAATAACCCATTGCTTAAACACATTTTTTTTCTTCCCTCACACACTCACTGATTCCTTCCTCTTATTTTGGTATAATTCTTCTACTGAGCTGAAAGCACAGTTGTTTAAAATTCTAAAGAGGAAACGAAAAACAACAACATGCAAAGTGAGAAAAGGGAGAGGGGAGGAACCTGTGAGAACAGTACCTTATTTTAATTTTATTTTTTTCCCCAAAAGCATTTTGTAACAAGATTCTTTTCTTAGCCAGTTTTCCCTGTTGGCGACCTTGCCTGTTTCTATGCTCGGGATTTCCAACAGATTTTAAATGGATGTGTAGCTTTTCTAACCGGTCCGCTGGGCTTCTTCTGACTTTCTTCGTGGTCCCCTTGCCAAAGATAAAATTCCTAGTTGAGGGTGCCGATTGAATTGCGGCGGAAAAGTGGGGCGTTGTTTTGTTTTTTTTAAATCACTTGCGGGTTTTCGGTAGAAAAATAAAAGACGGGCGCTCTTTAAATCGCCAGGTATTTGAGAAGGAGGAGATAGATCAGTGTTTCTCAACCTTGACAATTTTAAGGCATGTGGACTTCAACTCCCAGAATTCCACAGCCAGCAAGAGCTGAAGTCCACATGCCTTAAAATTGTCAAGGTTGAGAAACACTGAGATAGATAGATAGATAAATTTAAGAAGGCAAGCAGAAATATCAGAAAATGGTGGGCCCGTAGGAGGAGGGCCCACCAGCCAGAAGCTTCTCAAGAAAACAAACATCAGGAGACTTTGGACAGCAGAGGAAACATCTGCCTGTCAGCTGGGTGTTTGCCCTTCAGAATGGCGAAGCTGCTATACAAAACATCTCCTGCACAGTTCATTGTCCTTGTGACTGACAGCTGTCAGGAAGGGGCCAGGATGGCCTGGCCTGGCAAACGAATAGGCTATCCAGCACTCTCTCGCTCTTTCTCCCAATGCTCTGAGCATGAGGGAGAAGCCAAGGAGAGTCCAACTCAAGGTCCCCTTTGATTCCAGGGCTCTCCTGTTCTAGAACGTGTTCTTGATCTTGGCTGCCACCAGGATCAGGATCTCGCCGATCTTCCTCTGCCAGTTGCTGATGTCCTTGGACACCTCACACCACAGCTCGCCGTGCCGTGGCTCAGAGTTTTCACAACGCTTCCTCACCTCTTCCTGCTGTTCCTGCATTGGGGATGTGTGGAAGAAGGGGCAAAAAGCTTGTTTTAACCATACAGGTTTTTTTTTTACTTTATAGGTAATTTTAAGGTAATGCCAGGTAATGTCAGGTAATATCAAGGGGGTAAATATACATAAATACGCCTTCCTCCTCCTGGTTTCCCCAGAACAACAACCCTGTGAGGTTGGTTGGGCTATGAGAAAGTGACTGGCTAAGTCACCCAGCTGGCTTTCCAGCCTAAGGCGGGACTAGAACTCATTGTCTCCTGGTGATTGGCCCAAAGTCACCCAATTGGCTTCCATGACTAAGGCGGGACTAGAACTCAGTCTCCTGGTGATTGGCCCAAAGTCACCCAACCAGCTTTCAAGCTTAAAGTGGGACTAGAACTCCCAGTGTCCTGGCAAATGACCCAACGTACCCAGTAACTTCCATGCCTAAGGCAGGACTAGAACTCACTGTCTCCCGGTGATTGATCCAAAGTCACCTAGCCAGATTCCATGCCTAAGGTAGGACTAGAACTCAACTCTCTCCTGGTAATTGATCCAAAGTCACCTAGCCAGCTTCCATGCTTAAGGCAGGACTAGAACTCACTCTCTCCCGGTGATTGATCCAAAGTCACCTAGCCAGGTTCCATGCCTAAGGCAGGACTAGAACTCACCGCCTCCTGGTGATTGGCCCAAAGTCACCTAGCCGACCCTCCCCAATGAGCAAAGTCTCTCCATAAAGTCCCTGTTTGAATTAAGCAACTTTTTCCTTACCTCGGTGCCGTGCTGAAGCTCAAATTTATAAAAGAAAGCCCAAGCATCCCCCAGATCAGAATCGATCTTCACAGTCCGATGGAACCACTCCCGGGCCTTGGTTATTTTGCGTTCACTCCAGAACAACCTGCAGAGGAGGAGGAGGAGGAAGGAGAAGACAAGCTAAGGAGACCAGGAACACCTTTCTGGTCAAAACAGTGTCTTGAGAAGGATGACCATTTGTCTGGGATGCTATAAGGCGAACCTTTTGGAGACCGAGTGCCCAAACTACAACCCAAAACCCACTCATGTATCACCGGGTGCTGGGTGGGTGTGGCCCATTGGGTGGGCGTGGCTGCGGTAATATGACCTATAAAGCCCTACATGGCATCGGACCAGGTTACTTACGGGACTGTCTGCTGCCCCATGAAACCCAGCGACCGGTTAGGGCCCAGAGTTGGCCTTCTCCGGGTCCCGTCAGCCAGACAGTGTCGCCTGGCGGGGCCTAGGGGAAGAGCCTTCTCTGTTGCGGCCCCGGCCCTCTGGAACCAACTCCCCCCGGAGATCCGTATTGCCCCCACCCTCTCCGCCTTTCGTAAACTGCTCAAAACACATCTTTGCCGACAGCCCTGGGGCAGTTAACATCTGGCCCCAGCCAGTGCATGTATGTTTGTATGTATGTCTTGAATGATTGTTTTTTTTTTAATTAAGGGGTTTTTATACTGTATTTTAATGTTAGATTTCTATCCATGTTGTGAGCCGCCCTGAGTTTCTGGAATAGGGCGGCATAGAAATCCAATAAATGAAATGAAATGAAATGAAATAACGGCAGACTGGGTGGGACTAAAAAGTTCAATCAATCAATTCCAACTTTGCCAGATTTTTTTTTCCCCGCGAAAAATTCAAATTGATTGATTGAACCTTCTTTTTTTTTTTTTGCACACGGAGGCGGAGGCCTAAAGCGAAAAGGTTTTATAAAACCCAGCTGAAGGCCCAGGACTGGGGCGACGGAGCGCGTGCCCACAGAGAGGGCTCTGAGTGCTGCCTCTGGCACCCGTGCCATGGGTTCTCCACCACTGGAATAGAAGTTGGAAGGGACCTTGGTGGTCTTCTAGCTCAAGCTCCCTGCTCACCATCTCAGACAGGTGAATGTCTCATCTCTTCTTAAAAATCTCCTTAATGTAACCTTTTCAACGACTTCCATTGTTTTGACGGTCTCCTGGCTTCTACGACGTTCGAATTGCTTTGACAGCAATGCATTAAAAATAAATACACAATAAAATAAGTGTCTTGAAGTTTGGTTACTTCACCACCACGGCTATAAGGTCTCCCGCCTTGAGCAAGGGGTTGGAATAGATGACCTCCAGGGACCCTCCAGGGACCCTAGGATTCTATGAAGATGGAGAATGGAATCTTTCTGTATAAGAGAACAAGTAGCCACCATACAGGCAGTCCTCAGAACCATTCCTTTAGCAACCATTCAACGTTACAATAACACTGGAAAAAGTGACCTGGGTCCGGTCCTCACACTTACGACCTTCACAGCCTTCTCCCCTGTCATGCAATCAACGTGTATTTAGGGCAGTTGCGGTATCCCAGACCCTGGGATTGCCATTTGCGATCCAGCTTCCATCAAGCAGTCAATGAGGGAAGCTGGATCTGTTTAACGACCAGGTGACCTGCTTAAAAACTGCAGCGATTCACTTAACAACCGTGAGCAAAAAAAAAAAAGTTGTGAAAACTGGGCACAATTAACAACCAGCCTTTGCTTGGCCACAGAAATTACGGTCTCAGCTGCGTTTGTTAAGTGAAGGACTATCTACATACAAATCGTGTAAGTATATAAATAAATTCATTCTCGGATAACGGCGTGGCTTCCAAACGTGGAAATCTAACCAAAGCAGATTCAGTTTGGGGCTTAATGTCACGGTTCCGACAGATGAAACTCTTCAAAAGAACTTCGAGGCGTTGTTTACCTTAAAACAGTGGTTCTCAACCTTTTTCAGGTTGAGACCCCACTTGCGCCGCCCATGCGCGCCGCGACCCCGACCCGGGAACGCGCGCGCGTGCAACGGGCCGATCCGTGCATGTGCGGCACGCGCGCGTCGAAAAATAAATAAATAAATAAACAAAACAAAATGGCGGACCGCGACGGGCCGATTCGCGCATGCGCAGCGCGCGACGAAAAATAATAATAAAATAATAATAAAAAAATGGCGGACCGCGACGGGCTGATCCGCGCATGCGTGGCGCGCGATGCCCTGAACCGCGCATGCGCGGCGCGCACTCGACAAAAATTTTTTTTAAAAAAAATAAAAAATGGCGGACTGCGGAGTCCGGCGACCCCCGCGAAACGGTCGTTCGACCCCAAATGGGGTCGCAACCCATAGGTTGAGAACCGCTGCCTTAAAGGATCTTTATTTTTAGTAGCGTAACATTGGCACTGCATAATCGAAGCCAAAAACTGAATTCCCCTCCCTTGAGCACATAGTATCAAAGCACAATTCCCTCCTCCAATTAACAGTCATAAATCACATTCCCCAATTAGCTTGAAACGCAGGCTTCCTCTCCAGTTTTCCAGCCCACAATTCCTTATCAGCTCTGGTTACAATAACCTTGTTTCTCACACTAGGTCTAGAGTTGTTATGTCTAGCTAGACTCTTGCTCACATCCCCCCCTCCCTCCCAGCATCATCTAACTCTAAAAGCAAAAGGGAAAAGATGGCTACGTTTCCCTCTGTTGTCAATGCAAAAACATCCGGCGTTTTTGCAACGTCGACACCAGAGACTCTTAAGCACCATTGAGAAAAAGGACCAGGAGCGTGGCCTTGATTGTAAAATGTCCAGCTTTCCCTGCTGGTGCTTATCCGTTCTGAAATATTCCTTTTTTTAAAATAATTCCCTCAATCAGAATAGCTGCCTCGGTGCTCTTTTACAGCGACCCATTCTGCATAGCAGCACAGAGGCTGAATCGAGACCCATGGAGTTCCAGTTCTTGACATTTAATAAAAAGGCCGTCTGGCAGATCAAGCTGTTCCACTGTGCATGTTTATGGTCTAGTAAACACAATTTTGGGATGGAGGGGGGTGGGGAGAAGACTGATTCCTTCAATTGCTTAAAGTGGGGGCGGAATGTTATTTGCAAAATGTGCAGGTCTTCGAACCGAGAGTTTGCTGAAAGCTGAGGCTTGTGCTTGTTGTTGAAAGTGGCAAAGTCGTGTCCGACCCATCGCGACCCCATGGACCACGTTCCTCCAGGCCTTCCTGTCCTCTACCATCTTCTGGAGTCCATTGAAGCTCACGCCTCCTGCTTCAGGGACTTCATCCAGCCACCTCCTTCTCTGTCCTCCCCTTCTCCTCTTGCCCTCCATCTTTCCCAGCATCAGGCTCTTCTCCAGGGAGTCCTTCCTTCTCATTAGGTGGCCAAAGTACCTGAGTTTCAACTTCAGGATCTGGCCTTCTAAAGAGCAGTCGGGGTTGATCTCCTCTAGGACTGACCGGTTGGATCACCTTGCAGTCCAGGGGACTCGCAGGAGTCTTCTCCAGCACCAGAGTTCAAAGGCTTCCATTCTTTAGTGCTCGGCCTTTCTTATGGTCCTTGTGTTTGTGCTTAAAACCACCCAAAGCCTCTTTGCTGGTGCAAGAAGCTAATTTTATCTACTGATTTGTCACCTTTGTTGCTTTATGTGTAGCTCGAGGCAGCAAACCTATTTAACACTCCTTCCTCTTTTTCTCCACAGTAACAGCCCTGTGTGGTTAATGGGGCAGGGAGAGAGGAGGGCTGGCCCAGAGTCACCCAGCTGATTTTTTTTCACGCCTAAGGCAGGACTTGAACTCATCCTCTCCTGGTGACTGGCACAAAATTACCCATCTGGCTTTCAGGCTAAGGCAGGACTAGAACTCGTCGTCTCCTGGTGACTGGCTCCAAAGTACCTCGTTTGGGTAACAAAATGTCTGCAATATGCAGTATGAGGCAGTGAGCCACATGCAGATCTGTACACTGGGGAAACCAAACATCATCATAAACACGTGGCACAACATAGGACAGTTATGACAGTCATTCCATTCTCCATCTTCATAGAATCCTAGGGTCCCTGGAGGTCATCTATTCCAACCCCTTGCTCAAGGCGGGAGACCTTAGAGCCATGGTGGTGAAGTAACCAAACTTCAAGGCACTTATTTTATTGTGTATTTATTTTTAATGCATTGCTGTCAAAGCAATTTGAACGTCGTAGAAGCCAGGAGACCGTCAAAACCATGGAAGTCATTGAAAAGGTTACATTAAGGAGATTTTTAAGAAGAGACGAGACATTCACCTGTCTGAGATGGTGAGCAGGGAGCTTGAGCTAGAAGACCACCAAGGTCCCTTCAACTTCTATTCCAGTGGTGGCGAACCTATGGCAAGGGTGCCAGAGGTGGTACTCAGAGCCCTCTCTGTGGGCACACGTGCCGTCGTCCCAGTCCTGGACCTTCAGCTGGGTTTTATAAAACCTTTTTCGCTTTACGCCTCTGCCACCGTGTGCAAAAAAAAAAAAAGGTTCAATCAATCAATCAATTTCAACTCCTCGCGGGGAAAAAAAAAGTTCTTGCAAAGTTGGAATTGATTAATTGAACTTTTTAGTCCCACCCAGTTCTGCCGTTACCACGGCAGCCATGCCCAGCCAATGGGCCACACCCACCCGGCACCCGACGATGCACAAGTGGGCTTTGGGTTGCAGTTTGGGGCACTCGGTCTCTAAAAGGTTCACCATCACTGACCTAGGAGAACAAACCCATCAGGACAAGAGTCAGCAGTCCATCTGCATTTGAAAGACAAAAGAAAAGTCTTTTGAAGACAGCAAAGTCCACCTTTTTAGGACAGAGGGGACCGCTGGTTTGAAAGAGGGCTCCAAGAGGTCATCTAGGTCCAAATTAAACAGCCCTCTCTCAACGGGGACGGGGATACAACATTGTCTTATCTCCAGTCTACAACACCTTCCTTTCAGCAGTTCCAAGAAGGCTCCATGCCCATTTGCACACTATTCAGGCGACCCTGAGGACCCAGATAAGCCTCCAAGTCAGCGGTTCTCAACCTATGGGTCGCAACCCCATTTGGGGTCAAATGACCGTTTCGCGGGGGTCGCCGGACACCGCGGTCCGCCATTTTGTTTTTTTGTCGCACGCGCCACGCATGCGCGGATTGGCCCGTCGCGGTCTGCCATTTTGTTTTTTCCTGTCACACGAGCGCCGCGCATGCGCGCTTCGGGCCGTCGCAGTCCGCCATTTTTGTTTTTTTCCCGTCGCGCGCGCACCGCGCATGCACGGATCCGCCCGTCGCGCACGCACGCGCGCACACTTCGGGGTCGCACCGTGCATGGGCAGCGCAAGTGGGGTCTCAACCTGAAAAAGGTTGAGAACCACTGCTCCAAGTGGTCTCAACGACTCTCTAAAACAGTGTTTCTCAACCTTGACCATTTTTTTAGTGAAAAAATTCTTTTACTAAAACAATCAGCATTGAACATCAAATCACAGTATGCATCAATCATCATAGCACCTGATATACATCACTATAGACTATAGAAAAGAGAAACACCAAGCAAATAAATTGTAACAGGCGTTTAGTTGAGGCTTGATGTGCGGAGTGAAAAATGTTTACCAAACCAGACGTTCAACCTTGACCATTTTAAGGCAGGTGGACTTCAACTCCCAGAATTCCACAGCCAGCATTGCTGGCTGTGGAATTCTGGGAGTTGAAGTCCACCTGCCTGAAAACTGTCAAGGTTGAGAAACACTGCTCTAAAAGGAGGCAAAAGACCAGCTGTCTGCAAGGCATATAAATCCTTCCACCCTCCACCATTCAGCCAGAACTGAAGAAGCTTCCTGGAGGAGAAGCGAAACGTCTTCCAAGAAAAACAAGGAAGTCCAGTTGCCTCCCGAAAAAAAAACAAACATCTTTGGGACCACCATGAGAACCCCCCCCTCCCCTAGAAATGTCTGCAAGAAAACCAGCCAGCTCGGAGAGCACCCAGGACCCCTCGTGTCAACCCAAAGCTACAAATATTCCCCTTTTATTGATGGCTTTTCAGGGTGGAGACGGAGAAACGGCGCCTGGCCTCGCCTGGAATTTTCCTCCACTCAATCTGGGCCGGGAGAGGATTCGGCGAGCACGTCCAGTGCTCCTCTGCTCATTAAAGTAATGGAAAAGGACGGCGAGTGCTGTTGTGATGACAGGGATGGTAGACAAGGAGGGAGCCCCTGGCAGTACCCCAAGGAACCCACGGCGTGTTCCCTAATCGTTCACAGTCAAAGGAAAAAGGACGGAAGGATCCACTCAGGCTTAATTGCCAAAAAAAAAAAAAGTTCTGCTTTCGAGCCAACAGAAATATAACAAGGGTGTCTCTGAACACAGGACGGTGGCTTTTGTTGGTTTGTTTTCTTGGCAAACAACATAGGCTGATCAGGTTGAAAGGGACCTTGGAGGTCCTCTAGACTAACAACGCCCTAAAGGGGAGACAAACTTTCCTTTCCAATGAAGCTTTCATGGGCAGCCTTTTAATAAAAGGTGTTAGAGATGGCCTGGATTCCCTCTCCCAATATAATCCATTCCACCTTTTCTTTCCTTCCCTTCCTTCCTTCCTTTCCTTCCTTTTCCTTCCTTCCTTCTCTCCCTCCTGCCTTTTCCTTCCTTCCTTCCTTCCTCTCCTTCCTTTCCTTTCCTTTCCTCCTTCCTTTTCCTTTCTTCCTTCCCTCCCTCCCTTCCTTTTCCTTCCCTCCTTCCTTCCTTCCCTTTCCTTCCCTTCCTTTTCCTTTCTTCCTTCCTTTTCCTTCCTTCCTTCTCTCCCTCCTGCCTTTTCCTTCCTTCCTTCCTTCCTCTCCTTCCTTTCCTTTCCTTTCCTCCTTCCTTTTCCTTTCTTCCTTCCCTCCCTCCCTTCCTTTTCCTTCCCTCCTTCCTTCCTTCCCTTTCCTTCCCTTCCTTTTCCTTTCTTCCTTCCTTTTCCTTCCTTTCCTTCCCTCTCTCCCTCCTGCCTTTTCCTTCCTTCCTTCCTTCCTTTTCCTTCCTCTCCTTCCTTCCTTTCCTTTCTTCCTTCCTTCCCTCCCTCCCTTCCTTTTCCTTCCCTCCTTCCTTCCTTTTCCTTCCTCTCCTCTCCTTCCTTCCCTTTCCTTCCCTCCTTCCTTTTCCTTTCTTCCTTCCTTTTCCTTTCTTCCTTCCTTCCCTCTCTCCCTCCTTCCTTTTCCTTCCCTCCCTCCCTCCCTCCCTCCCTCCCTCCTTCCTTCCTTCCTTCCTTCCTTCCTTCCTTCCTTCCTTCCTTCCTTCCTTCCTTCCTTCCTTCCATCCTTCCATCCATAAAGCATTTTCCTTTCAAAGGGCCATCTGGTCTGCATTGTTATTTTATTTCTGTTTCATCGACACAAAAGGAAGAAATAAAATGGGTAGAGTCGACCCAGGGCTGCCCATGTTGTTTTTGCTTTGGTCTTCAAAACTGTCAACAGCCTTTCCAGTTCTCTTTCTCCCACCCCGCCAACTCCGTTCCTTTTGACCCGTGTTAGTGTGGAGAAGAGAGAAGCGAACGTGAAGTGGTACCGAGGAATAGCAAAAACTAGAAAAGGGAGGTGTGAAATTACCCTTTGCTTACTTTCACCTATTACGATGTTTCTCAACCTTGGCAACGTGAAGATGTGTGGACTTCGGCTCCCAGAATTCCCCAGCCAGCAATGTTGGACTCCACACATCTTCAAAGTTACCAAGGTTGAGAAACACTGAAGTGGTCCAGCCATCTGCACCGTGCAGAAAAGCTGGGGAATTCTGGGAGTTGGAAGTCCACACATTTTTAAACTGCCACGGTTGAGAAACACTGGCCTAAGCCAGGGGTAGGCAACCTTGGCTCTTTTATGACTCATGGACTTCAACTCCCAGAATTCCTGAGCCAGCATGGGGAAACTATGGCTCCCTCATGACTCGTGGACTTCAACTCCCAGAATTCCTGAGCCAGCCTGGCTCAGGTTGGAAACCTCTCCCTTTCCCCTCAGCGTGGCTGGCTCAGGAATTCTGGGAGTTGAAGTCCACCAGTCATAAAAGAGCCAAATTTGAAGACCCCTGGTTTAAATATTTTTTCCTCACGGTCACGTGATCAAAATTCAGGCATTTGGGCAGGGCTAGGCAACCTTGGCTCTCTTATGACTCGTGGACTTCAACTCCCAGAATTCCTGAGCCAACATGGGGGAACTATGGCCCCCTCATGACTCGTGGACTTCAACTCCCAGAATTCCTGAGCCAACATGGGGGAACTATGGCCCCCTCATGACTCGTGGACTTCAACTCCCAGAATTCCTGAGCCAACATGGGGGAACTATGGCCCCCTCATGACTCGTGGACTTCAACTCCCAGAATTCCTGAGCCAGCCTGGCTCAGCTTGGAAACCTCTCCCTTTCCCCTCAGCGTGGCTGGCTCAGGAATTCTGGGAGTTGAAGTCCACCAGTCACAAAAGAGCCAAGGTTGCCGACCCCTGGGTTAGTATCTCAGTCTCTCAGCAAATATTCCTTTTGACCTTTTTTTTAGAGCAGTGGGGAGTCTGGAATGTGCATCCAATTAAAAACTGCTTGAGGGGGTGTATTCAACCTCCTTAAAATGAACAGGCATTATTACTTACTTGGCCACTGCCAGGAGGACGTGGGGATCGTGTTCACACTTCTTCAGGCCGTCCACACTCTTGGTCTTCCGTTGAGGTCTGGCCTCTAAAAAGATGGCTTCCGACCACAGAATTCCTAAAAGGCAGAAGACAAAACTGATCCAGGACTATCTCAAATTCATGCAGATTGCCCCTGACATACGACGTCGCTTAGCAACTAAAGTTACGAAAGACTTCTCCAAAGCTACTTACAAGGGGCGGGGGGGGGGGCAAAGTATTTTCCAAAGCAAACTTTCCAAAGATGAGAAGCAACGGATGGAAACTAACCAAGGACAGAAGCAACCTGGAACTGAGGAGAAATTTCCTGACAGGGGGAACAATGAATCAGTGGAACAACTTGCCACCAGAAGTTGCCACCATTTTCAAACAGGCCGTGGCCCGGTAGTGGCCTGGGAGTTAGAATAGAATAGAATAATAAAGTTGGAAGGGACCTTGGAGGTCTTCTAGTCCAACCCCCTGCTCAGGCAGGAAACCCTATACCATTTCAGACAAATAGCTGTCCAGTCTCTTCTTAAAAACCTCCAAGTGATGGAGCACCCACAACTTCTGAAGATAAGTCCGTCCACTAATTAATTGTTCTGATTGTCGGGAAATTTCTCCTTAGCGCTAGGTTGCTTCTCTCCTGGATTAGTTTCCATCCATTGCTTCTTCTCCTGCCTTCAGGCGCTTTGGAGAATAGCTTGACTCCCTCTTCTTTGGTGCAGCCCCTGAGATATTGGAAGACTGCTATCGTGTCCCACCTCGTCCTTCTCTTCATTAAACTAGACATACCCAATTCCAGCAGCCGTTCCTTATATGTTTTAGTCTCCAGTCCCCTGATCATCTTTGTTGCTCTTCTCTGGACTCTTTCTAAAGTCTCAACAATATTTTTAACATTGTGGTGACCAAAACTGGATGCAGTATTCCAAGTGTGGCCTTATCAAGGCCTTGTAAAGTGGCATTAACACCTGAGGTCAGACATGTCAAACACAAGACCCAGGGGCCGGATGCGGCCTGCGAAGTGGTTTCATGTGGCCCGCTAAGCCATCCTGGAAACAGTGAGGGAACGGCCCCTGCTGCCATGGCCCTGGCTCAGGCCGGCTGGGAGCCAATGTACAATTTTGTGGTGGCCATCTCTGCTGAAACGCATTCAGTCTTAGCTCCACAAGGCCATCTGGAAACAGCGAGGAACCAGCCCCGCGTCGGCCCTGCCCCCTGGGTGCATGCTGGGGAGGGGTCCCCCTTTGTGAGGAATGAAGAAATGCATCATCGCCTGGAAGTGGCCAGCAAATGGCCCTCGCCTACTTCACATATCCAGCATGATGGGCTCCGGCGGAGGGGTTTCAGCAGTCAGTAGGGCTCCTCCAGTGGACCATGCCTTGGCACTTGCCCCGGTCCCACCCCCATCTGCCAGAGACCCTCAGATCTGTCCCACTCCTGCCCAGGCCCCCACAGGCACCCTTGACGCGAACGGTGTAGAGCTGGCCATGCCCACCCAGTAGGCCACACCCACTCCATCCACATCCACCCAGTAGGTCACATCCACCTAGTAGGCCACACACCCCGCCCCCCCCCCCAGGGCAACCGCAATGCTGATGTGGCCCTCAATGAAATGGAGTTTGACACCCCTGCTTCAGGTTATCTTGATTCTATCCCTCTGTTAATGCAGCCCAGCACTGTGTTGGCTTTTTTGGCAGCTGCAGCACACGGCTGCAGTTGGAGACCCCCATCCTAGACCCAATCTCGTACCTGAATTGGGACACTCCTGCAGTGCCTTTGCCATCAAAGTGTTTGCGATGTTCTTCAGCCCCGCTCGGTACTCCAAGCGTACCGATTCCAGCCTACAGAAACAGAGAGAGAGAAGCAGGTTTTGGCTAGAAAAGCTGGAAGAGAGCACCAGGAAGGCTTCCCCACCGTCTTTCGTCCTTCCTTTTATTAGACAACATTTCATTTTATTTTATTCAGAAAATTAAAACACAAATCCAAAGAAAGAAAGAAAGAAAGAAAGAAAGAAAGAAAGAAAGAAAGAAAGAAAGAAAGAAAGAAAGAAAGAAAGAAAGAAAGAAAGAAAGAAAGAAAGAAAGGAAAGAAAGACATTTTACAAAAAAAACCCAAAAATAGAGAATTTTTTAAAAAGAAATGTGCATTAAAAAGGATGAAAGATCAAAGCACATATACATACATTATCTCCCCTGGCTGATTAACGTATTGAAGCAATTTTAGTTTCTCCCCCCCCCCCTTGTGAAGCAGGCCCATAATTTATAAACTTCTATATCTATTTACAACCAACTTGGCCTATCCTCTGTCTACTATATGTAAAAAAAACAAAAGTAGTTAAGAGGTTATCAACAGGGCGGCACAGCGGCTCAGCAGCTGGGTTTGGCTAGTTCAGGGGTAGGCAACCTGGGCCCTTTTATGACTCGTGGACTTCAACTCCCAGAATTCCTGAGCCAGCCTGGCTCATCTTGGAAACCTCTCCCTTTCCCCTCAGCGTGGCTGGCTCAGGAATTCTGGGAGTTGAAGTCCACGAGTCATAAAAGAGCCAAGGTTGCCTACCCCTGGTCTAGTTTAATGAAGAGAAGAACGAGGGGGGACATGATACCGGTAGTAGTGTCCCAGTATCTTGAGGGGCTGCCACAAGGTAGAGGGGGCCAGGTGATTCATCAGAGCACCAGAGGGCAGGATGAGAAACAATGGTTGGAAACTGATCAAGGAGAGAAGCAACCTAGAATTAAGGATATGTTTCCTGACAGCGAGGACAATCAACCAGTGGAACACTTTGCCTCCAGAAATCGTGGGCGTTCCATCACTGGAGATTTTTAAGAAGAGACTGTCTGAGACAGTATAGGTTCTCCCGCTTGAGCAGGAGGTGGACTAGAAGACCTCCAAGATCTCTTCCAGCTCTATTCTATTTTGTTCTGTTAAGATACTGGCTTTCTCGGCTAGAAAAGCTGGCTGCCCAGGTTTGAGACTTGAGCACCGTGCGATGGGGTGAGCTCCTGCTCCTTGCTCCAGCTCCTGCCCTTCTTAGCAGTTGGGAAGCATGCAAATGCGAGTAGGTAAATAGGTACCACTTTGGTGGGAAGGTAACAGCACTCCATGACGTTGCGGGCCACGTGACCATGGAAATGCCTTTGGACAGAGCTGGCTCAACGGCCTTGAAAGGGAGGTGAGCAGCGCCCCCTACAGTCAGCAATGACGAGCGGGGTAAAATCTGCAGGGACTCCTTAACAGGTTAATCCAGCGGTTCTCAACCTGTGGGTCGCGACCCCATTTGGGGTCGAACGACCATTTCACGGGGGTCACCAAACAACACAGTCCGCCATTTCCCCCCCCTTTTCCTTAGCTGTGCTACTCCCTCTTATTCTATTGGCTTTTGAAAGCCAATAGAATAGACTCTCTTGAATAGAGTCTAATTCTATTGGCTTTCAAAAGCCAATAGGAATTGTCCAGGCTGTCTCTGCCCTGCTGAGCCCGCCAAAAGTCCCCGTCTGCAAACGGTGCTGCAAGTTGTCTGCAGCGAAGGCGAGCTGTCTGGAGGTTTCCACCCCTCCCAGCTGAGCAACTACTACAAATGTAAGTAAAAGAGGGCCAGGGGTGGGAGGCCGGCGGGCGCAGGGAGGGTTGCTGGCGCGCGTGGGGCCCAGCGGGTGCCTTTCCTCTCTTGGGCTGGGCCAGCTGGTGGCCCAGCCGGTGGTCGCCCTGCGCCGTCACTGCCCCTTGCCAGCTACGTCTCGGCCGGCGCAGGGGGCGGCACCACCCATGTGCGGCGCTCCCGGGCAGGGAAAGTCCTTGACTAATGACCGGTTGGGAAGCCTTCGACTTACGACTGGTTGGGGGTCGCGGCATTAAAAAGGTTGAGAACCACTGGGTTAATCAATCAACCGCGAAGTTTGACTTCAAAGCCTTCCCTCATTGTGTTTCACGGCTTCTGATCTGTAGGCTTTCCTCCTTACCACAAATCTTGGTTCTTGGGATTCTTCAGGCGAGATTTCTCCAAGATGGCTCTGGCCCGGGTGAGCTGGCCAACCTTCTCCTCCAGTCTGGACAGCAGCAGCCAAAGGGGAATTGAACCCGGGCATTTTTTCAGCTGTTGGGAAGTGGACAGAGAGAAAATGTTGTACGGGTTAAGTCCTCGACTTATCAGCATTCACTGAGGGATCATTACGGGGGGGGGGGGCACTGAAAAAAGTGACTTATGACTGTTTTTCACACTTACGGCCGCTGCAGCATCCCCATGGTCATTGATCTAAATTCAAAAGCTTGGAAACTGGCATGTACTTATGACTGTTGCAACGTCCTGGGGTCATGTGATTCCCTTTTGCGACTTTCTGACAAGCCAAGTCAGTGGGGAAGCCAGATCCACTTAATAAACGTGTTACTAACTTCATAACTGCAGTGATTCCTCAACATACCTGTGTTTCCCCCAAAATAAGACTGGGTCTGTCTTTCTTTTTCTCTTTCTCTTTCTCTTTCTTTCTTTCTTTCTTTCTTTCTTTCTTTCTTTCTTTCTTTCTTTCTCTCTCTCTCTTTCTTCCTTCCTTTCTCTCTCTCTTTCTCCTTCCTTCCTTCCTTCCTTCTTTCCTCCCTCCCTCCCTCTCTCTCTCCTTCCTTCCTTTTTTTCTTTCTTTTTCTTATTTATTTATTGCCTCCAAAAGAGGCACCAGGTCTTATATTCGGGATGTGTGTCTTTTTTACCCACCTTCTGCACCAACAGCCCTGCCCAGCTGGCCCACTTCTTCTGTGGCTGAAGGAGCAGCTTCATTCTGCAGCTGAGAATGGCGTTCCGGCCTGCATTTCACCATCAGAGCCCTTTCCAGAAGGCTTCTGCAGCCGAGTACTGCGTGATGGATTCAATCCGTAGCTCGGTTCTTGGCTGCAGTGGCCTTTCCAGAAATGCAGGCCTAAGAAATGCAGGCCTGGCTGAAGGAGACGCCACAGAAGAAGACGTGGGCCGCTGAGGAGAGGCCTGGCTGCAAGGAAAAAGTGGGTGTGGGGTGCGTGGGTCAGCGCCACCTCCCCACCCCCACCCTAGCTTGATTTTTAAGTGTGTGCCTCACTTTCTGGGAAACGGTAGCAGACGGTCTATTATTTTCACTTTCTGGCAAAAACAAACAAACAAAAAAAACCCACCCATTGTGGACACTGAATGACTCTGGTGTTCTTTCAATGACCACCGTGTTCACTTTATGACCGTTATATTCGCTTAAGGAAGGGGTGTCAAACTCAAATTTCATTGAGGGCCACATCAGCATTGCGGTAGCCCTAGGGGGGGGCGGGGAGATGCGGCCTACTGGGTGGGCGTGGATGGAGTGGGTGTGGCCTACTAGGTGGGCGTGGCCAGTTCTACATGGTTCGCGTCAAGGGTGCCTGTGGGGGCCTGGGCAGGAGTGGGACACATCTGAGGGTCTCTGGCAGAAGGGGGGGAGGACCGGGGCAAGCGCCAAGGCATGGTCCATTTCTTCATTCCTCACAAAGGGTGACCCCTCCCCAGCATGCACCCAGGGGGCGGGGCCGACACGGCAGGGGCTGGTTCCTCGCTGTTTCCAGACGGCCTTGTGGAGCTAAGACTGAATGCGTTTCAGCATAGATGGCCACCACAAAATTGTACATTGGCTCCCGGCCGACCTGGGCCAGGGCCAAGGCAGTGGGGGCCATTCCCTCACTGTTTCCAGGATGGCTTCGCGGGCCACATGAAACCACTTCGCGGGCTGCATCCAGCCCCCGGGCCTTGTGTTTGACATGTCTGGCTTAAGGGCTCCCCATGCACAGGGATAATAAGGATGTTCTGAGACAGGCCAGGATCTTCTGAGCGAGAGAGGCTTACCCCTTGATTGTAGGCCTCCCGGGCGTTCTCCATCAGCTCCTCTTGCTCTTCTATCTGCCCTTTCATCATCCAGAGCTTGGGGAAGTCTTCATAATGCTTCAGGGCTTCCTCGCAGAGCTCCTGGGCCGCGGCAATGTTCCCAAGCACCCACTCCAGTTTGACAGACTTCATGAAGACCTGGGAAGAAGCAAGGAGCCTTCGCCTTCCACCCTAATCCAGAGGAATCCCCCACCTTCCAAGATTTTCACTCACTCTCTCTCTCACACACACACACACACACACTGACCAGAGGTTTTGAGGACGGCCACAACTGCCAGATGCACGTTAAGTGCTGCACAGGGTCTCCTCAACTACCCTGACTGTAATAGCACAGCAGCTTGTTTCAAGTTGTTCCTAAGCTCCTTTTCCTCCCCCCCGGGGGGGGGCTTAGAAAGAAAGAAAAAATGGGAATATTGTAAACGACAGGTACGGATTTCACCTATTTGGCAATGTTCTATATTTATTTATGTATTTTTGTCATCTTTATGTAGTGTAGATCGGAGGGGGTGACCCTTTGAGAGCTGAATGCAACAAAATTTCATTTTAATGTATGCCGATTAGTGTAGATTCAAAGTGACAATAAAGTTGTTATTCTATTCTATTCTATTCTATTCTATTCTATTCTATTCTATTCTATTCTATTCTATTCTATTCTATTCTATTCTATTCTATTCTCTATTCCATTCCATTCCATTCCACTCCAATTCTATTCTATTCTATTCTATTTCTATTCTATTCCATTCCATTCTATTCTCTATTCCATTCCATTCCACTCCACTCCAATTCTATTCTATTCTATTCTCTATTCCATTCCATTTCACTCCACTCCACTCCAATTCTATTCTATTTCTATTCCATTCTATTCTATTCTCTATTCCATTCCATTCCACTCCAATTCTATTCTATTCTATTCTATTCTCTATTCCATTCCATTCCACTCCACTCCAATTCTATTCTATTCTATTCTCTATTCCATTCCATTCCACTCCACTCCACTCCACTCCAATTCTATTCTATTCTATTTCTATTCCATTCCATTCCATTCCACTCCACTCCACTCCACTCCAATTCTATTCTATTCTATTTCTATTCCATTCTATTCTATTCTCTATTCCATTCCATTCCACTCCAATTCTATTCTATTCTATTCCATTCCATTCCATTCCATTCCACTCCAATTCTATTCTATTCTATTCTATTCCATTCCATTCTATTCTCTATTCCATTTCATTCCACTCCACTCCACTCCACTCCAATTCTATTCTATTCTATTCTCTATTCCATTCCACTCCATTCCATTCCATTCCACTCCAATTCTATTCTATTCTATTTCTATTCTATTCCATTCCATTCTATTCTCTATTCCATTCCATTTCATTCCACTCCACTCCACTCCAATTCTATTCTATTCTCTATTCCATTCCATTCCACTCCAATTCTATTCTATTCTATTTCTATTCTATTCCATTCCATTCTATTCTCTATTCCATTCCATTCCACTCCACTCCAATTCTATTCTATTCTATTCTCTATTCCATTCCATTCCACTCCACTCCACTCCAATTCTATTCTATTCTATTCTATTTCTATTCCATTCTATTCTATTCTCTATTCCATTCCATTCCACTCCAATTCTATTCTATTCTATTCTATTCTCTATTCCATTCCATTCCACTCCAATTCTATTCTATTCTATTTCTATTCTATTCCATTCCATTCTATTCTCTATTCCATTCCATTCCACTCCACTCCACTCCAATTCTATTCTATTCTATTCTCTATTCCATTCCATTCCACTCCACTCCAATTCTATTCTATTCTATTTCTATTCCATTCTATTCTATTCTCTATTCCATTCCATTCCACTCCAATTCTATTCTATTCTATTCTCTATTCCATTCCATTCCATTCCACTCCAATTCTATTCTATTCTATTCCATTCCATTCTATTCTCTATTCCATTTCATTCCACTCCACTCCACTCCAATTCTATTCTATTCTATTCTCTATTCCATTCCATTCCATTCCATTCCACTCCAATTCTATTCTATTCTATTTCTATTCTATTCCATTCCATTCTATTCTCTATTCCATTCCATTTCATTCCACTCCACTCCACTCCAATTCTATTCTATTCTATTTCTATTCCATTCCATTCCATTCTCTATTCCATTTCATTCCACTCCACTCCAATTCTATTCTATTCTCTATTCCATTCCATTCCATTCCATTCCACTCCAATTCTATTCTATTCTATTTCTATTCCATTCCATTCCATTCTCTATTCCATTCCATTCCATTCCATTCCACTCCACTCCACTCCACTCCACTCCTATTCTATTCTCTATTCCATTCCATTCCACTCCAATTCTATTCTATTCTATTTCTATTCCATTCCATTCTCTATTCCATTCCATTCCACTCCACTCCACTCCACTCCACTCCACTCCTATTCTATTCTATTCTATTCTCTATTCCATTCCACTCCAATTCTATTCTATTCTTGACTTTAACTTTGACTTTGACTTTATTTAGATTTCTATGCCGCCCTTCTCCTAGGACCTAGGGCGGCTTACAACAATAATACAATAAAAAAATCAAATTACAATAACAATCAACCATACTATCTAAGCACATTCATTCAATTCAAACACATTCATACAGCATACAATCACAGTGCACAATCACTGATGGAGGCACCTTCCTAGGCCAAGGGGCACAGTATAGTTCATACGCCCCAAACCTGTCGGCATAAATGTGTCTTCAATAATTTCCGGAAAGCTAGGAGGGAGGAAGCAGTGCGAACCTCTGAGGGAAGCTGGTTCCAGAGGGCTGGGGCAGCAACGGAGAAGGCCCTGGCCCTAGGCCCCGCCAGACGACACTGTCTAACAGACGGGACCCGTAGGAGGCCAACCCTATGCGCCCTAACCGGTCGCTGTATTCTGTATTCTATTCTATTCTTTTCTATTCTATATTCTATTTTATTCTATATTCTATTCTTTTCTATTCTATATTCTATTCTATATTCTACTCTACTCTACTCCACTCCACTCTATTCCTATTCAATGCCATGCCATGCCATGCTATGAAAAATAAAACGAGAAAAATTGGACTGCCAACCTGTTAAATAATAAATTAATTGTAATAATTATAGCCTGCAAGTTAATTCGGTATAGTAGCTAAGGCATCAGGGTAGAAACTGTGGGTTCTAGTCTTGCCTTAGGTATGAAAGCTGGCTGGGAGACTTTAGACCAATCACTAGGTGACTATGAGTTCTAGTCCTGCCTTAGGCATAAAAGCCGGCTGGGTCACTTTGGGCCAAATCACCAGATGTGAGTTCTAGTCCCGCCTTAGGCATGAAAGCCAGTTGGGTGACTTTGGGCCAATCCCCAGGAGACTTTGAGTTCTAGTCCTGCCTTAGACCTGACCGCATGGCCACTGATAGGAATTCTACTGCTAGAAATGGCCAAGGTTGGGACACACTGAACCGAGCAGATGAGCAGAAAACACAGCTTGATGCGTTAACGGAAAGCGATGGAAGTTTTTTCAACAGATCTACATTCTCCAAACAGAGTGGACTTACCCTCGCCGTGGGGGCGCTGCTACGGGCCTTGGCCAACAAGCGCCTCGCTCGTTCGTATTCGTTGTTTTCGGATTCCAACTTCACGGCAGCCAGCCAAATCTCTTCGCTGTTGGGATTGGCCTGAAAATATCAAGTCATCGAGAGAGACAGGAAAGGAGCATCAGAAAAAGTCTCGTCACACCAGGGCGAATGTATCGGGCTGAATCCTCCACTTCTTCTATTCCACGCGTGCCTGGCTGAGGAATTCTGGGAGTTGAAGTCCACAAGTCATAAAAGGGCCAAGTTGGAAGACCCCTGTTCAATTCTGTTATGAGTGGCACTTTGTGCTAGCTAAGTATCATGAGAGACAGTTTGGTCTGCTGGTTAAGACACCACTTTAGAAAGCAAGAGGGCTGAACTAATATACAAATGTGTATAACTTCTTTTATTCATTGTTGTTATTATTATTTCATCTTCACTTCGATTCACAGTCTGGGGCTGGTAAAAACTTAACAGTTCAGGTCCTAACCAAGGTCCTAAGAGGTGTTAAGTAGAGTGAGTTTGAGTAGAGTGGTGCTTTGCAAAGTCAAAATATTCAGGTCTAATAAGTACAGGATTTCCATATATCTAGGCAGTTTATTGTCAGGTCAATATGATTCAGTTTTTCCGAAGCTAGCTTGTTTTTGACATACTGTCTGGGTCGCCCATTGATTGTATCATCGATTGTCATGTATTGCTATGTCCTCTTATGATGGCTCTGTTGAGTTTTGTTTTATTTGGATGTTTGATTTATGTGTGGCCTTTGGCTGTAATAAATTGAATTGAATATATCTAGGCAGCCCTGTTGTTGTTGTCTTATGGGGCCACGTTACTAGCTGAACAGAACTGTATGCAGCCCACAGACATGCCGGATCTACATCATATTTTTATCTCATTTTTTTTATAAAAAAAAAAAAACAACCTGAAAACTTTTCGAGCAGATGGCCAGTAATGCTTCTAAACAAAATCTAAAATACTGTGTAATCCAGTGTTTCTCAAACTTGGCAACTTGAAGCTGGGTGGACTTCAACTCCCAGAATTCCCCACTCCCTACAGCTTCCTTTCTGAAATGGGCTCAATGCTTTAAGACAGGGTTTCTCAACATGGGCAACTTAATAATAATAATAATACACTTGGAAGGGACCCTGGAGGTCATCTAGTCCAACCCCCTGCTCAGCCAGGAAACTCTATACCATTTCAGACAAATGGCTGTCCAGTCTCTTCTTAAAAACTTCCAGCATTCACCGCTTCTGGAGGCAGGTTGTTCCACTGGTTAATTAATTGTTAATTGTTCTCACTGTCAGGAAGTTTCTCCTTAGTTCTAGGTTGCTTCTACCCTTGGTGAGTTTCCATCCATTGCTTCTTGTCCTGCCTTCAGGCACTTTGGAGAATAACTTGACTCCCTCTTCTTTGGGGCAGCCCCTGAGATACTGGAAGACGGCTATCCTGTCCCTCCTCGTCTTTCTCTTCATTAAACTAGACATTCCCAATTCCAGCAGCCATTCCTTATGTTTTAGCCTCCAGTCCCCTGATCATCTTTGTTGCTCTTCTCTGTACTCTTTCTAGAGTCTCAGCATCTTTTTTACATCGTGGTGACATCGTGTAGGGAATTTTAGAAGTTGAAGCCCACACATCTCCAAGTTGACATGGTTTAGAAATACTGCGGTTAGCCCTCTTGTTTCAAAGGGGTCCCTGCCAAATGGGGGGGGCGATGAACGCCGTGCACTCACCTGGAAAGCCAAGGCCAGGATACTCCGGGCTGCAGGGACGTCGCCAGCCAGCCATTTGGATTTTGCCCCCATGAGCCACAGGACTTCAGCCTTGGGGCAGTGAGCCACTGCCCTTTGCAAAAGGGCTTCCAAGGATTCCCTGAAAGTAGACAGCAGCCCAAAGAAATTAGCAGGCCATCGTCTGGGCATCTCACTTGTGATTTTAAATTTAAAGATGCAACACAGGTAGTCCTTGACTTACAACAGTTCATTTACCCGTTTTCCCTAAAAATAAGACCGGGTCATATATTAATTTTTGCTCCAAAAGAGACATGAGGGCTTATTTTCCGGTTGTCTTATTTGGGGGGTGGGGGGGAAACACGGTCCTAAATGCATCCATCTGTCTGACAATCTTAATGGGGGCTTGTTTTGGGGATGGGGCTTGTATTACAAGCGTCTTGAAAAATCATGCTAGGGCAGGGGTAGGTAACCTTGGCTCTTTTATGACTCGTGGGCTTCAACTCCCAGAATTCCTGAGCCAGCCATGCTGAGGGGAAAGGGAGAGGTTTCCAAGCTGAGCCATGCTGGCTCAGGAATTCTGGGAGTTGGAATCCACGAGTCATAAAGGAGCCAAGGTTGCCTATCCCTGGTATAGGGCAGGGGTCTTCAAACTTGGCTTTTTTATGACTCATGGACTTCAACTCCCAGAATTCCTGAGCCAGCCATACTGAGGGGAAAGGGAGAGGTTTCCAAGCTGAGCCATGCTGGCTCAGGAATTCTGGGAGTTGAAGTCCACGAGTGATAAAAGGGCCAAGTTTGAAGACCCCTGGTTTAAATATTTTTCCTCATGGTCACGTGATCAAAATTCAGGCATTTGGGCAGGGGTAGGCAACCTTGGCTCTTTTATGACTCGTGGGCTTCAACTCCCAGAATTCCTGAGCCAGCCACGCTGAAGGGAAAGGGAGAGGTTTCCAAGCTGAGCCAGGCTGGCTCAGGAATTCTGGGAGTTGAAGTTCACGAGTCATAAAAGGGCCAAGGTTGCCTATCCCTGTGCTAGGGCTTATGTTCCAGCTGGGCAGGTAGTCAACATTCGAAGTTACAACAGCACAGAAAAAAACTGGCGTATGACAGCATTTCACCCTTACGACCGTTGCAGCCTCTCCACGATCATGTGATTAAAATTCAGGCGCTTGGCAACTGACTCATATTGATGGCGGTTGCAGTGTCCCAGAGTCACATGATTCCCTTCTGTGATCCTTCGACAAGCAAATTCCATGGGGAAGCCAGACGCCCTTAACCACTGTGTCACTAACTTAAGAATTGCAGTGATTCACTTAACAACTGCAGCAACGGTCGTAATAGAACAGAGCAGAGCAGAATAGAAAATATGGAATGGAGTGGAGTGGAGTGGAGTAGAATAAAGTAGAGTGGAGTAGAGTATAGTGTAGAGTAGAGTAGAGTAAAGTAAAGTAGAGTAGAATAGAATAGCAAATATAGAATGGAGTGGAGTGGAGTGGAGTGGAGTGGAGTGGAGTGGAGTGGAGTGGAATGGAATGGAATAGAATAGAATAGAATAGAATAGAATAGAATAGAATAGAATAGAATAGAATAGAATAGAATAGAATAGAATAGCAGAGTTGGAAGGGGCCTTGGAGGTCTTCTAATCCAGGGCTTTTCAACCTTTTCACCCATTGTACCACTTTTAGGATATGAGAACATCCGAGTACCACCAGTCACCTAGCAAGGTGTCAAAAACTTGATGATCAAAAAAAAAAAAAAGGGGTGGGTGGGAAATTGATAAAGTACAGGTAGTCCTTGACTTACAACAGTTTGCTTAGTGACTGTTCAAAGTTACAATAGCACTGAAAAAAGTGCCCCCCCCCAAGCCACAGCCGAGCAAGACACCTGCCTGCCCGCCTGGCGGCGCTCTTCCTCCTATCTGAGGTTTCCATTGTTGTGAGCATTTCTGTTGAGGATTGGCAGCGGGGGTGGGATGGGGGCTGTTTGGTTTTTATTCCCCCCACTGTCTGCTGGGTGGTTGCAGCAGGTTTTGGTCACTTCACATGACCCTGGGATACTGTGACCGTCATAAATATGAATCAGTTGCCAAGCCTCTGAATGGAAATCACAAGACCCTGGAGATGCTGCAACATTCCAGCTGATCAGCGCTTCTTCTGGGCTCAGCAGAAGCACCAGGATCAGTGCTGAGCTCCAACTGGAGCCTGGCGCTGATCCTGGCACTTCCACTGAGATGACAGCCCCGAAGAAGCACTGATCCTGGCGCTTCCGCTGAGCCCTGACAGCCCTGTAGATCCAGCCATCTCTCGTTCAGGTTTGTGCGGTGCTGCCACCAGTCCAGCTCATTCCCCTCCCCCGTTACCACTTTTCCAGGATGGTCGTGTACCACCTGCCAGGTGCCAATGTACCACAGGTGGTACCCATACCACTGGTTGAAAAGCCCTGTTCTAGTCCAACCCGCTACTCAGGCAGGAAATCCTATACCATTTCAGACAAGTGGTTGTCCAATTTCTTTTTAAAAACCTCCAGCGTGGGAGCACCCACAATTTCTGAAGGCATTGTTCTAACTGACAGAAAATTTATCTTAAATTCCAGGTTGCTTCTCTCCTTGATGAGTTTCCATCCGTTGCTTCTCGTCCTGCCTTCAGGCGCCTTGGAGAACAGCTTGACTCCCTCTTCTTTGGGGCAGCCCCTGAGATATTGGAACCCTGCTATCATGTCCCCCCTGGTCCTTCTCTTCAGGACGAGGGGTGAATGAAGCAAAACCACCAGTGAAATAATCGCCCCAACCAGCTTCCAGCAGAATTTCTGTGACGCAGCACACAGGGGGGGAGGGGGGAGGAAGTACCTTGTTCCGTGATTCTTTTCAAAATAGGCTGCTCGTAGCCAAACGCTCTTCTTGCTGGGGAAAACTTGCAGGGCGTAAGCGTAAATTGCCCTGGCGCACTCCAAGGCGTTGTGGGCCACACACTGTGGGGGAAAATAAAGGAACACGGGTCAAACAAGCCGTTTTTAGTGACCGATCATAATCTGATCTGCATAAGAACCTAAGAAGAGCCCTGCTGAATCAGGCCAAAGCCCATCGAGTCCAGCCTTCTGTGTCACACAGTGGCCCACCAATTGTACATGGGGATCTTGAGCAGAAAGAGAAGGCAAAACCCTCCCTTTCCCTTGGCCCCCAACAAATGGTACCCAAGGGAATCCTGCCTGCCTCAACCAACATAGAGGCGGCACATGGACATCTGTTTTAATAACCACCGATACACTTGGCATCCATGAATCTGTCTGACCCTGCCTTGAAGCTGTCAAGGCTGACAGCTGTCACGACCTCTTCTGGAAGTGAATTTCTTAAATCAATGACCCTCTGGGTGAAGAAATATTTCCCTTTATTTGTCCTCACTTTCTTAGCTATGAGCTTTAGGGAGTGCCCCCTTGTCCTGGTATTGTGTGATAGAGAAAAGAATTTTTCTCTATCCACCTTTTCTATCCCATGCATGATTTTATACACTTCGATCAAGTCACCCCTTAAACGCCATCTTTCAAGGCTGAAGAGACCAAGGCGTTGCAATCTGGTTTCATAAGGGAGGCGCTCCATTTCCTTGATCATTCCTGTTGCCCTTCTTTGCACCTTTTCCAGTTCCATTATATCCTTCTTGAGGTGCGGTGACCAGAACTGTACACAGTACTCCAAGTGTGGTCTCACCATCGATTTGTACAGAGGCAATACAACACTTGCTGACATATTCAATCAAGAACATTTTTGGGGCAGGCCTACAAGCATTCCTTGTATTACAACCGGTCACTTACCGATGGTTCAAAGTTACAACGAACCCCCCCCAAAAGGACGTAAAATGGGAGAAAACTCACTTAACAACTCCCTTGGTGAGCAATGGGTGTTTTGGGTTCAGTTGGGGTTGTAAGTGTACACACCCACTAAAGATATCCAATTTAAATCACAATTCAGAGGGGGGGGGGTGGCTTGCATCAGAAAATGACTAGAAAAATATTTAGAGGTAGCCCTGTCCTAAAAGGGCAGGGAGGGGTGTCAGCTGATCAAAGCGATCAGATTAAAATAGCACAGACTTATATACCGCTTCACGGTGCTTTACAGCCCATTCTAAGCAATTTGCAGAGTCAGCCTATGGCCCCCAACAATCTGGGTCCTAATTTTACTGACCTAGGAAGGATGGAAGGCTGAGTCAACCTTGAGCCGGTCAGGATCGAACTCCTGGCAGTGGGCATGCTTTTTTTCCATAGCAATAGCATTAGCACTTAAGACTTATATACCGGTTCATAGTGCTTTACAGCCCTCTCTAAGCGAGTCAGCATTACTGCCCCCAAACAATCCGGGTCCTCATTTTACCGACCTCGGAAGGATGGAAGGCTGAGTCAAACTTGAGCCGGTCAGGATCGAACTGCTGTCTGTGGGCAGAATTTGCCTAAATACTGCATTCTAACCACTGCGCAACCAGGGCTCCTGGGGGGAACCGGTAATGTGAGCAGGGGTCTTCACACTTGGCCCTTTTATGACTTGTGGACTTCAACTCCCAGAATTCCTCAGCCAGGCACGCCTCTCTCAACCTGCTGATCCCCTCCCAACAGGGAGAATAATAGAATGTAGAACCATAGGTCTGAAAGGGATCTTGGAGGTCTTCTAGTCCAACCCCCTGCTCAAGGCAGGAGACCTTACCATCACAGTCAAATGGCTGTCCAGTCTTTTCTTGAAAACACTCACAACTTCTGGAAGCAAGCTGTTCCACGGATTGTTCTCACTCTCAGAAAATTCTTCTTACTTCTAGGGAGGATTTCTCTTTAATGATCTCTCCCCACCCATTACTTCTTGTCCTCAGCCCCCCTTTCTCTGTGACATAATAGCTAAGGGGCTGCCATTAAGAAGTAGGATGGTCAAGCTATTCTCCAAAGCCCCTGAAGGCAGGACAAGAAGCAACGGATGAAAACTAACCAAGGAGAGAAGCAACCTAGAACTAAGGAGAAACTTCCTGACAGTTAGAACAATTAACCAGTGGAACAACCTGCCTCCAGAAGCGGTGAATGCTCCAACGCTGGAAGTTTTTAAGAAGAGACTGGACAGCCATTTGTTTGAAATGGTATAGGGTTTCCTGCCTGAGCAGGGGGTTGGACTAGATGACCTCCAAGGTCCCTTCCAACTCTGCTATTGTGTTATCATATCCCTCCCCCCAATCCTTCTCTTGCATAGGCTAGCCCTTCAAAGTGGGCCCTTTTATGACTTGGCTGAGAAATTCTGGGAGTTGAAGTCCACAAGTCATAAAAGGGCCCACTTTGTTGTTGTTTTTTTGGTGTTTTTTTTAAGTATTTTATTGAATACAAAGGAAAAAAAGGATTAAAAACACTGAACATGGTAAATCGTCTTTGACTGACATCTCAGTCCATATTGTACATTAATTACATATATCTATATACAAACTATACATTTCTGGTCTCTATCTTAACTTTTCTCTTTATCTGTGACCTCCATTTCCCCCCCCCCCTCCATCTATAAAATTTATTCCATATTCGATAAAATTCTGTTTCTTCCTGATTTTTTAATCTTTCGGTTAACCTATCTAGTTCTGCGAAATACATAATTTTCTTTATTAGTTCTTCCTCACCCGGTACTTCCATTGCTTTCCATTTCTGAGCAAATAGTATCCTTGCCGCCGTAACCACGTGGATAATTAAATATGTGTCCTCTTTATTTACATTTTTCTCAAATATTCCTAATAGTAATGCCTCAGGTTTGTATAGAATGTTTTGCCTAGTCATTTCTATTGCCCATTCCCAGACCATAAGCCAGTACACCTGTTCTTCTCTACATGTCCACCATATATGAAAAAAGGTACCCTCATAAAAGGGCCCACTTTGAAGACCCCTGGGCTATAGTGTTTCACCTCAACTCTGCCACCTGAGCCTGTCCTCAGCTTCACACCTGAGGTCTTGCACTTACACTATCAGCATCTTCCATCCAGGTGTGTTTGCGGTCTTCCTCTTCAATCCCAATTCCAATGACTGCTCTCATGATAGCTTGGCATGTGGCCACGCTTCCAGCTTTATCGCATTCTTCAGCATCCTGGGGGGGGGGGAATTATTATTATTTTTTTAAATTTTTTTTATTGATTTTATAATTTTAAACAACAAAAAGAAAAAAGCAAATTACAACTCAACTTAATACATTCTTTTTCAACTTTGTCCCACACGAAATAAAAAAACCAACATACATTCTTTTATACAATACTTTAAATAACTATGGGTGTTGCTCGGCAGCACCCCCCCCACATCCCCTTCCTTCCTCCCTATCTCCTACTTCCCTCCTCCTCACCTCTCCCCCTCCCTCTCTCCACCCTCCTCTCCTCCAACCATCCCACTTCCTTCCCCTCTTTCACTCCTCCCTCACGACCCCCTCCAGATGTAGTAGAGAGGTACTGCCCAGTAGAGAGGTACTGCCCGAGCAACCCCTCTTTTATCATTAAATATTTCTTTCTTATATATTGCAAATATTACAGTTGAGTACATTATTACACCCCCCCAACCTACCCCCCCCACTTCCCAGAGTGAATACAGGGTAAAGAAAAAAGGGGAAAAAACCCCACTTATATTAAGCAAAATTATTATATAAATCCTAATAAAAATTTAACTATGTGTAAATACAATTTCTTAGATTGATATTTCCCTTGAATGTAGTCTATCCATTTTTGGAGGGGGCACCTAGATTTGAACTGGGGACCTCAGTGGCAGAGCATTTGACTGGAAAAAAAAATATTTTGACATCCCTCAACCAGGGCAAGAAAAGGGGCAATTCCATCCCAACACACACATCCCTGAGAGCATCAGTTTGTCCTAGCCTTGCAATGCCCATAACTGAACTGGCTGTTCTTTCCCCCTTGCCACTGCATTTTCACCCATGCAGAAGTCACAATATCTGAGAACAGGGCTCTCCACTCTTGTGCCACTTTTTAAGATTTGTGAACTTCAACTCCCAGAATTCCCCAGCCAGCATGGAATTCTGGGAGTTAAAGTCCACTAGTCTTAAAGTCGCCAGGGTTAAAGACTCCTGTCTTAGAAGAATGCATGTTCAGGCTAAGCATTTTTCATTTCCAATGGAGGAAAAAAAAACCAGTAACAATAATAATTCTTTTCTCTTGAAAAATTCACTTTAGAGCGATGAGCAATGACAGATACACGTGCTTCATTAGTTGACGGGGTGGCAGTGATTAAATATTTAACTAGAACTGAAAGAAGCAGAAAAAAAATATTCTCTTCCATTGCGTGTTTTGCAACCACCCTCTTAAACTCTCCCATCTATTTTTGGTAGATTCCAGAAGATCAGCTGTTTCAATCCATAACATATGAAACGTTCATATATTTGAGGCGTCCTTGGTGGTCTCTGAACCTGGTTGATTTCTTGCAAGCTTTTGAGTACCCAAACTAAGTAAAATCATAGTTTGGGTAATGAAACATCTGCAAGAAAACCATCAAGCTCAGAGAGGACCCCTTATTTCAATCTTGAGCTACAAATATTCTCATATATTTCTCGTGTCCCAAGCTGCCACAGAAATTGTTATGAAATGTACTGGGACATTTTCCAATAGATTTTCCGCCATGTATTCATTCTATTCCAGATGTATATGTATATACATCCAAACTAAACTATGTTTTTCCTCTGGGTCATATATCCATGTGTATGTGGGTATATGCATAATTATTATTATTTTTTTGTCATGTTTATGCAGTGTGTATTGGAGGTGGTTGCCCTTTGAGAGCTATATGCAACGAAATCTCATTTTAATGTATGCTGATTACTGTACATTTAAAGTGACAATGAAGTTATTATTCTATTCTATTTTGTTCTATATTCTCTTCTCTTCCTTCCACTTCACTCTTCTATTCTATTCTATTCTATTCTATTCTATTCTATTCTATTCTATTCTATTCTATTCTATTCTATTCTAATTCTATTCCTTCCAATTCCATTCCATATTTTCTATTCTATTCTATTCCTTCCAATTCCATTACATATTTTCTATTCTATTCTATTCTATTCCTTCCAATTCCATTCCATATTTTCTATTCTATTCTATTCCTTCCAATTCCATTCCATATTTTCTATTCTATTCTATTCTATTCTATTCCATATTTTCTATTCTATTCTATTCTATTCTATTCTATATTTTGATTCTAGTCTATTCTCTATTTCGATTCTAGTCTATTCTACAATCTGTTCATTCTATTCCATCCATTCCTATTCCTGTTTCCATTCCTTTTCCTTTTCCTGTTCCCATTCCTTTTCCTATTCGTTCCCATTCCTTTTCCTTTTCCTGTTCCTTTTCCTTTTCCTATTCTATTTTTATCATATAGTAGCACCCGCCCTGAACAAATAAAATATTGGTTGTTGTGCGGGGGGGGGGGGGAAATAGGAGGCGGGAGGAGGATATCTTTGCTGCCTTGAATTATGTGTAAACACAATAAAGGTGAGATCGAAAGTAATACATTGTTAAAAAGAATGGTCTAAAGTTGCTTTTCCCCAACTTGGCGCCTTGAGTAATTTGGGAGGCCTCATTTCAAAAGGCCAGGAAGACGCCGGATTCAGGAAAAGTCAGGCTTTCAAAGAGACATGCGCAACTGAGTACCTGGATCCACTGTTCCCGGTTGATTTCCACTCCATTGGCCCTCAAAGAGGTGATGGCTCGGTCGATGATCTTCTCCACCATCTGCGTGTTCCCATTGGCCTCCTCCAGCTTGGCAGCTGTAATCCAGATGTGCCGGTCCGTTGGAATGTTCTCGCGGGCTTTGTTTAAGACCTTACGGGCGTTCTCGTAGGTTTCGAGCCTCGCCAGGGCAAGCCACAGCTGGAAGAAAGGAACCAAGTTGGTAGGAAGGCTGCCCAGCTGCCTCTTCGGAGACTTTTGCTGATTTGACTTACAACCACTTGTTTAGTGACCTTCCAAAGTTACAACGGCAGAGAGAAAAATGACTTATGGCCGTTTTTCACACTTATGACTGTTTCAACAAACCTGGGGTGAAGTGATCAAAATGCCTTGTGTCCTATCAGTGTACACTCAAGGATCTCATGGCAGCACAAGTGGGGTGGGGTGGGGTGGGGTGGGGTGGGGTGGAGTAGAGTAGAGTAGAGTAGAGTAGAGTAGAGTAGAGTAGAGTAGAGTAGAGTAGAGTAGAGTAGAGTAGAGTAGAGTAGAGTAGAGTAGAGTAGAGTAGAGTAGAGTAGAATAGAATAGAAAATATGGAATGGAATTGGAAGGAATAGAATAGAATAGAATAGAATAGAATAGAATAGAATAGAATAGAATAGAATAGAATAGAATAGAATAGAATAGAATAGAATAGAAAATATGGAATGGAATAGAATAGAATAGAATAGAATAGAATAGAATAGAATAGAATAGAATAGAATAGAATAGAATAGAATAGAATAGAATAGAATAGAATAGAATAGAAAATATGGAATGGAATGGAACAGAAAAGAACAGAACAGTAGAATGGAACTGAAAGGAATGCAATAAATAGAATGGAATGGAATGGAATGGAATGGAATGGAATGGAATGGAATAGAATAGAATAGAATAGAATAGAATAGAATAGAATAGAATAGAATAGAATAGAATAGAATAGAATAGAGTAGAATATATGGAATGGAATTGGAAGGAATAGAATAGAATAGAATAGAATAGAATAGAATAGAATAGAATAGAATAGAATAGAATAGAATAGAATAGAATAGAATAGAATAGAATAGAAAATATGGAATGGAATTGGAAGGAATAGAATAGAATAGAATAGAAAATATGGAATGGAATGGAATGGAACAGAACAGAACAGAACAGTAGAATGGAACTGAAAGGAATGCAATAAATAGAACGGAATGGAACGGAACGGAACGGAACAGAACAGAACAGAATAGAAAATATGGAATGGAATTGGAAGGAATAGAATAGAATAGAATAGAATAGAATAGATAGAATAGAATAGAATAGAATAGAATAGAAAATATGGAATGGAATGGAATGAAATGGAACAGAACAGAACAGAACAGAACAGTAGAATGGAATTGAAATGAATGCAATAAATAGAACGGAACAGAATGGAACACGAACAGGAACAGAACAGAACACTGGGCCATGGGACAGGCTGGCCAGTGGGCACACGTGTGCGTGCACACACCCCACTCGTGCTACTGCTGCGGCTGCGGGACGCGAAAACAGGACACCGTGCTGCATGGTGCAAAAATTGACTGCTGCCGCGCCATGGGGCACAAAAATGGGATGCTACCGCACCTCAAGGTGCGAAGACATGCCGATGCTGCACCTCGGGGCACGAAAATAGGATGCTGACGCCCTGCGGGGCACAAAAACAGGCCGACACTGTGCCTCAGGGCGCAAAAACTGGGCACTGTGCGCAAGGATAGGGCAGGGCTAGCAAGTATCACGTTAAGTGCTAGCCCCGCCCCATTTGCGTCACGCACAGGCTTGAGGCCCCGTGCACTGCACACGCATAAAATGCTTCCCGCTCCCTTTTCTTCCAGTCCGCCATCAAGAAAGGTTGGTGACCTCTGCCCTCTACCACCCCAGACAAATGGCTGCCCGGTCCTCTTCCGTGAAGACCTCCAGTGATGGAGCACCTGCCACTTCTGGAGACAAGTCATTCCACGGGTTCATTGTTCTGTCAGGAAATTTCTCCTCAGTTCTAGGTTCGATTTCTCTTTCATGATATTCTACCTCAGCGGTTCTCAACCTGTGGGTCGCGACCCCATTTGGGGTCGAACGACCATTTCACGGGGGTTGCCAAGCACGGCAGTCCGCCATTTTTTATTTTACTTTTTGGTCGGCCATTTTTTTTTTGGTCGGCCATTTTTTTTCGTCGGCCATTTTTTTCCCTATTGCGATGCCGGCTGTTGTGCCGCGCATGCGCGATGCGCCCCATCGCGTCGCGCATGCGCAGTGCGGAGTGCGGGCCCACTATTTTTTTTATTTTGGTCAGCCATTTTTTTTTGGTCAGCCATTTTTTTTCCCTATTGCAATGCGCCCCGTCGCGCCGCGCATGCACGATGCGGGCCGGGGTCGAGCCCCGGAAAAGGTTGAGAACCACTGTTCTACCTCAGCGGTTCTCAACCTTTTTCAGGCTGAGACCCCACTTATGCCGCCCATGTGTGGCACGACCCCGACCCGTGCTGCGCATGCGCTGCGTGAGGGCCTGAATCGCGCATGTGCGGCGTGACAGGCCGAACGGGGGAAAAAATGGCGGACTGCGGTGTCCGGCGACCCCCGTGAAACGGTCGTTCGACCCCAAATGGGGTCGCGACCCACAGGTTGAGAACCGCTGTTCTACCTTTTTCTTCTGGTCCTGCCTTCTGGTGCTTTGAAGAAGAAGCTCACACAGACACACACACACACACACACGGACACAGACACACACCCCGTGGACAAAACCAATCTGCCAACTTACTTCCACGCTGGTGGGGCAGCATTCCACTGCCCGGCTCAGCATTATCCTGGCATCCTCGGGTTCTTCTAATTCAACCGCTGCCTTCCATAAGCGGACGGAATTTGGAACATGCTCCAGCGCTAAGAAAGAGAAATGGGGGGGTTGGGTTGGGGGAACAACAACCCAGAAATGCTTTTCTTTATCCAGGACCGAACAACATCTACAATTACCTATAAAGCCCTTCATGGCATGGGACCAGGATACTTACGGGACCGTCTTCTGCCACATACTTCCCTACGACCGGTGAGAGCGCACAGGGTCGGCCTCCTCCGGGTCCCGTCAGCGAAACAATGCCGTCTGGCGGGTCCTAGGGGGAGGGCCTTCTCTGTTGTGGCGCCCACCCTCTGGAACCAACTGCCTCCTGAAGTCCGCGTTTCTCCGACTCTCTCGGCCTTCCGAAAAAATCTTAAAACTTATCTGTGCCGGCAGACCTGGGGATGATTGTGACTGTTGTGTGAATGATGAATGAGTGCTGGTTTTTTTATTTTTAAATGTTCTTTTAATTTGGATTTTATATGAATACTGTTTGTATATGTTGTAAGCCGCTCCGAGTCTTCGGAGAGGAGTGGCATATAAGTGTAAACAATTAAATTAAATTAAATTAAATCCAAGCTGCCAGGTGTAATCCAATTTACAAATTTAATAGAAAGAGAAGCCTTTGAAGCATGCATGTAAGAACAGACGTGTCAAACTCAAGGCCCGCGGGCCAGATCTCATTTCGGCTAGCCCAGGGGTAGGCAACCTTGGCTCTCTTATGACTCGGGGACTTCAACTCCCAGAATTCCTGGGCCAGCATGGCTCAGCTTGGAAACCTGTCCCTTTCCCCTCAGCATAGCTGGCTCAGGAATTCTGGGAGTTGAAGTCCCCGAGTCATAAAAGAGCCAAGGTTGCCTATCCCTGGGCTAGCCTGTCACATCGAACCAGAGTCCCCAATTTCCCATTGCTGCCGTTGTCCTGAGCTGCCAGGTGGACATTCACACTTAGGAATCATCGCCAACGTTCTGCTTTTATCGCTCAAAGTGGAAAAGGATGGGCAAGCAAACAGAGGGTCTAAGTTACTTGAGGAACCATCTCACCTCCAAGGGGTCAGCCTGCCCCAGGTGCGCCAGCAGGAGGGGCATTAGGTGGACCCCGTTGGCCAAGGGGTTTTGGTTGGCAGGGTCCATGCGAAGAATCTTTTCTGCCATGGCTCCCGCCCTCTGGAATCCTCATACCACTCACGGCAAGGTCTGGCCCGGCCCTCTTGGCCCATAAAATCCTTAATAGCGAGAGTACTTAGACTTGTATACTGCTCCATATAGTGCTTTACAATCCGCTCTGAGTGGTTTACAGAGTCAGCCTCTTGCCCTCAACAATCTGGGTGTCCTCATTTTACCGACCTCGGAAGGATGGAAGGCTGAGTCAATCGTGAGCCGGTCAGGATTGAACTCCTGGCTGTGGGCAGTTTGCCTGCAATGCTGCATTCTAACCACTGGGCCACCATGGTAGGTAGGTAGGTAGGTAGGTAGATGATAGATAGATAGATAGATAGATAGATAGATAGATAGATAGATAGATAGATAGATAGATAGATAGATAGATAGATAGATAGATAGATGGATGGATGGATGGATGGATGGATGGATGGATGGATGGATGGATGGATGGATGGATTAGAAGGATGGATGGATGGACGGATGGATAAGATGGATGGATAAGATAGATAGATGAGATGGATGGATTAGATAGATAGATAGATAGATAGATAGATAGATAGATAGATAGATAGATAGATAGATAGATAGATAGATAGATGGATGGATGGATGGATGGATGGATGGATGGACGGACGGACGGATGGACGGACAGAGGAGACATGATAGCAGTATTCTGGTATTTGAGGGGCTGCCACAAAGAAGAGGGGGTCAAACTATTCTCCAAAGCATCTGAAGGCAGGACAAGAAACAATGGTTAGAAACTCACCAAGGAGAGAAGCAACATGGAATTAAGGAGAAACTTCCTAACTGTGATAACAATCAACCAATGGAACAGCTTGCCACCAGAAGTTGTGGGAACGCCAACACTGGAGATTTTTGAAAGAGGCTGGAAAGTCACTTATCTGAAATAGTATGGATTCTCCTGCTTGAGCAGGGGGATGGACTAGATGACCTCCAAGGCATCCTATCCTATCCTATCCTATCCTATTAATGCAAAACTGTACTAGCTTTCTACTCTGCTCTTAAAATACTAAGCTGGACTTCACTTATGCCCGTAATGGCCGACAAACAACAATGACTGTGTTATCCTCAGGCTGCCAGGATAACTTTCGAAAATTTATTGTGCTAATGTTCTGATTAGTTAGATGGAAACCACCTTCCATCCCACTTATAGCTGGGGTAGGAGATTCTTCACAAGAGACGATGAAATGCAGAACGACAGGCTCGGACAGTATGTTCTTGTTCAGTTTTCACCCATTAAGAATCGGGCTCATGTGCCAGGCATTCTTTTTTTTCCCTTTTTCAGTCACACACACAGCTTCCTACGCAATCAATGCCATGCAAAGGAAATGCCAGCTCCGTGCATTGTTCCATCTGTTCATATTAATGTCTTGCTAGAATTATGGATTTGTGCCTCTGACTGAACTGGAATTTTAATTTAGAAGAGAAATCCTAACCACTCGTAAGCATGGGCCATACGCAGTCCATCAGCGTGCACAGCTACTCTAGAGTAAGTGGATGTGTAGGAGGGAATATTGATCTCTTCTTTTTGAATCTGCGGGGCCGGTCTCATTTCCGCAGGGATGACATTCCAGAAGGGAGGGAGCCACCACGGAGAAGGCCCTTCTTCTGGGTCCTGCCTAGATGTACCCGCTTAGGGGACGGGACCCGCCACATTCGTTTCCCCACTCTGGTGAATCGGTCCCTCTGAGACGGTCCCTCAGATAACTTGGTCCCAAGCCATGAAGGCCTTTCAAGGTGACAAACAGCACCTGGAATTGCGGCCGGAAGCAAATCGGCAACTGGTGCAGCTCCCTGCAGGAGAGGTGACCCATGTGCACACTGGGGTCTGCACAAAAACCACACGTTGCTTCCAGCTGCTTTTCAAGGGCAGCTCCTTCTAAAGCGCGTTGGAACAGTCAAGACAGGAGTTGACTAAAAGCTTGGCTTTTCAACCTTTTCACCCATTGTACCACTTTGTACCATGGCAATATCCGAGTACCACCAGTCGCCTAGCAAGGTGTCAAAAACTTGATGACACCACCACCCCCAAAAAAGGAAAAAAAATGATGAAGTACAGGTAGTCCTCGACTTACAACAGTTCGCTTAGTGACTGTTCGAAGTTACAATGGCACTGGAAAAAGTGCCCCCCAAGCCACAGCCGAGCAAGACACCTGCCTGGCCGCTCAGCGGCGCTCTTCCTCCTGTCCGAGGTTTTCATTATTGTGAGCATTTCTGTGGAGGATTGGCAGCGGAGGTGGGGTGGGGGGTGTTTGGTTTTTATTCCCCACCGTCTGCTGGGTGGTTGCAGCAGGTTTTGGTCACTTCACATGACCCTGGGACACTGTGACCGTCCTAAATATGAATCAGTTGCCCAGCATCTGAATGTAAATCACAAGACCCTGGAGAGGCTACAACATTCCAGCTGATCGACGCTTCTTCTGGGCTCAGCAGAAGTGCCAGGATCAGTGCTGCTTTCCAGCTGATTGGTGCTTCTTCAGGGCTCAGCAGAAGCACCAGGATCAGTGCCGAGCTCCAGCTGGGGCCTGGCGCTGATCCTGGCGCTTCCGCTCAGCCCCGACAGCCCTGCAGCTCCAGCCATCTCTCGCTCAGGCTTGTGCGGTGCTGCCACCGGTTCAGCTCATTCCCCTCTCCTGCTACCACTTTTCTAGGATGGTCGCGTACCACCTGCCAGGTGCCAATGTACCACAGGTGGTACCCGTACCACTGGTTGAAAAGCCCTGGACTAAAGCACGAGTGACTATGAGCAGAGATTGTTGGTCCGGGAAAGGGCAAAACTGGGGCACAACCATTTCAAACCAACGGAGATTTCCCTCTCTGGACCCGTCTCACCTTTCCGAAGGACTCTCTTCTTGGCTCGGATATCCGTCTCCAACTCGGCGGCTCTGATATAAATCCGGACCGACTGGGGAAGGTGACGGACCGCCTGGGCCACCACGGCCTTGGCGGTGTCTCCAGGCTGCAAGCGGGCAGCCTCCAGCCAAACGTCTTCGCTCTGGAGAAACGAAGCCAATAAAGCAGCGGTTCTCAACCTGTGGGTCACGACCCCATTTGGGGTCGAACGACCATTTCACAGGGGTCGCCAAACACCGCAGTCCGCCATTTTTTTTTTGGTCGGCCATTTTTTTTGGGGTCGGCCATTTTTTCCCCTTTGCCATGCGGGCCGTCGCGCCACGCATGCACGATGCGGGCCGGGGTCGAGCCCCTGAAAAGGTTGAGAACCGCTGATCCAGACAATTGAAACTCCTGCAAAACTGAAGGAAACAGGAGAACAAAAACAGCAGCCGAGCCCTCACCTTCGGACACATTTCGGTCCCTTTCATGATGAGATTCCGAGCAACCTGCAGCTTCCCTGTCACCTCTTCCAAGCGGGCCGAAGCGATCCAGGCTGGGGGGTGGTGAGGGTTCGTCTCGCGCACGGACTTAAGCAGCAAGCGGGCTTTCTTGATGTCGCTAGGGAGAGAGGAAAACACAAGAGGGGAAAAGCTTCAGTCCCTGCAGCGCCAGCCCTAGGCATCTCAAAAAGTGTTGCGGGGACTCAAGAGAATAGAATTCCCCTAGGACAGTGGTGGCGAACCTACGCATGCGTGCCAGACGCAGCACTCTGAGCCCTCTCTGTGGGCACACACGCCATTGCCCCAGCCCCGCCTCCCCCCACGGCCCCCTCCTCACCATTTGTCCAAAATGGTATAAGGTTTCCTACCTGGGCAGGGGGTTGAACTAGATGACCTGCAAGGTCCCTTCCAACTCCTATTCTATTCTGTTCTATTCTATTCTATTCTACAATCTGTTTATTCTATTCTATTCTATTCTGTAATTCTATTCTATTCTATTCTACAATCTGCTATTTCTATTCTATTCTATTCCATTCCATTCTATTCTATTCTGTATTTCTATTCTAATCTGTATTTCTATTCTGTTCTGTTCTGTTCTGTTCTATTCTATTATTATTCTATTATTATTCTATTCTATTCTGTTCTGTTCTGTTCTATTCTATTATATTCTGTATTTCTATTCTAATCTGTATTTCTATTCTGTTCTGTTGTTCTATTCTATTCTATTCTATTCTATTCTATTCTGTATTTCTATCCTAATCTGTATTTCTATTCTGTTCTGTTCTGTTCTATTCTACAATCTGTTTATTCTATTCTATTCTATTCTATTCTGTTCTATTCTATTCTATTCTGTAATTCTATTCTATTCTACAATCTACTAATTCTATTCTATTCTATTCTATTCTGTATTTCTATTCTAATCTGTATTTCTGTTCTGTTCAGTTCTGTTCTATTCTATTCTATTATTTCTATTTCTGTTCAACTCCACCTCACCCCACTCACCCCATCCTATTCTACTTATGCTGCCATGAAATCCTTAAGTGTACACTGATGGGACACGGAGAGCATTTTGATCACTTGACCTCAAGTTTGTTGCAACAGGGTTTTTAAGAAGAGACTGGACTTTCACTTTGAGAGTGGGCAACTAAATTTCATTGTTGATGTGTGCCGTTGTGCCCACAGTAAAAAAAAACTGACAATGAAGGTTATCTTATCTATCTTGACAGCCATTTTGTCTGAAATGGTGTAGGGTTTCCTGGCTGAGCAGGGGGTTGGACTAGATGATCTCCAATATTCCTTCCAACTTTTTATTTTATTTTATTATTATTAATTTTCCCCTTTCTAGTTCCTGAACTTTGGACACGAGACAAGACGAGATATTCTCTCCTTTTGCCTATGACAGTGGTGGCGAAACTATGGCACGCGTGCCAGAGGCGGCACTCCGAGCCCTCTCTGTGGGCACGCACGCCATGCCCGAGATGGCAACCGTCCCTCTTCAACCAGCCGCTTGCTAACTCACCAAGGTCCCACATGGCCAGATGCACCCCAGCATGGCTGGTTTCCCTCCCTCCCTGTCCCATCCCTCCTGGCCTCGCATGCTCTCCTTTTCCCGGGCACGACCCACTGCATCGCCTCCTCAGCTGTCGGCCGGCCGTCCAGTTCAGAGGCGGCTGCTCTGAACTGCTGGGGGCTGGCTGTGGAGCCCGAGTGTGCCGGTCAAGGGGCCAGCAGGCTGTGGCTGCTGACGGACACTGTCGGCCCCCATGCGCTCGCTGGCCTCTATGTATGGGGGCTGATGGTGTCAGGCAGCCGCCGTCCTGGCCCCTGCCTCACCTTGCCCTGAGACAATGGCAGCCCCGCCCTGCCTCGCCTCACCCCGCAGGACAAGCCTCCTGCCCACCGCCCCACCTGCCAGAGACCCCCTGGATCTCCCCCCACCCTGCCCGGCCTCCACAGGCATCCCTCCCCATGAGGAACATCAAGGTCACCACGCCCACCTTGGTCACACCCACCCAGTTTGCCATGACCACCACGGCCACGGCCACCCAGTGGGCCACGCCCACCTGGCACCCGGCGACAGATAAGTGGGCTTTGGGTTGCAGTTTGGGCACTCGGTCTCTAAAAGGTTCGCCACCACTGGCCTAGGACTCATTGTCACACGGAAGGTCAAAATGAGAAGGGTCGGGCTTTAAAGGCGGGGGTCCGTGGTGCTCTCTGAGCTGGGCGGTTTTCTTGTAGATGTTGCATCACCTAACTAGGGAACATCATCAGTGCGAGAAGGGAGTGAGGTTTGTGGAGAGGAGTAGGAGGAGGAGGAGGAGGAGGAGGACGACGACGACGACGACGACGATGACTGTGGGGTCCTTGGTACTCTCTGAGAGTTGTTTTCTTGTAGACATTTCATTACCCAAATAGGGAACATCATCAGTGCGAGAAGGGAGTGAGGTTTGTGGAGAGGAGGAGGAGGAGGAGGAGGAGGAGGAGGAGGACGACGACGACGACGACGACGATGACTGTGGGGTCCTTGGTACTCTCTGAGAGTTGTTTTCTTGTAGACATTTCATTACCCAAATAGGGAACATCATCAGTGCGAGAAGGGAGTGAGGTTTTTGGAGTAGAGAGAGAGGAGGAGGAGGAGGAGGAGGAGGAGGAGGAGGAGGAGGAGGAGGAGGAGGAGGAGGAGGAATAATGTGGGATCCTTGGTTGTTTTCTTGCAGACATTTCATGACCCAATTAGGTAACATCATCAGTGCGAGAAGGGAGTGAGGTTTTTGGAGTAGAGAGAGAGGAGGAGGAGGAGGAGGAGGAATAATAATGTGGGATCCTTGGTGCTCTCTGAGTTTGGTTGTTTTCTTGCAGACATTTCATGACCCAACTAGGAAACATCATCAGTGCTGGAAGGGAGTGTGGTTTGTAGAGAGGAGGGGGGGGAGGAGGAGGACTGTGGGGTCCTTGGTGCTCTCTGACCTTTTCTTGCAGAGGTTTCACTACCCAACTAGGTAGCATCATCAGTGCTAATGATGTTACCTAGCTGGGTAATAAAACAGCTGCAAGAAAACCACTCAGCTCAGCCAGCACCAAGGACACCACATTCACTCCAGACCACCTTTCTGCCTTCAGACCCAAAGTGCTGCACCCTCCCACGGTACCCCCATTTTGGACAATACGATCATTGTCAGTCTTCCCCTAAAATCAGACCAGGTGCTGGGAGGGAGAGGACGCTGGCAAAGGTAGCCTCGGGGATAGGATGCAGCTTCTACATTCCTGCCGCTCTTTCAACTTTCGGAAGCTTCTATTCTTTCTGCAGTTGTTGCGCAACTACAAGCACCAGTGTCACACCCGGGCTCTTACTTGATGTCTCCACCATGTGTGGGGATCATGGAGTTCAAATCCGTGAGGTATCCTTTGGGATCCACCACTGTTTGGCCGCTCACCGAGTCGGATACCTGAGGGGTTAAGCAAAGCCTCGTTAAGCAAACCGATGTAAAAAAAGCTTATTATTATTATTATTATTATTATTATTATTATTATTATTATTATTATTATTATTAATATTATTATTATTTATTGGATTTCTATGCCGCCCTATTCCAGGAACTCAGGGCGGCTCACAGCATAAATAGAAATCAACATTAAAATGCATATATAAAAAATACATATATAAAAAGAACCCCTAAGTTAAAAAACCAATCATCCAACAAACATACACACAAACATACACTGGCTAGGGGCAAGATGTCAAGATGGCTACACAGTGTTGTGAGTGTCTCTAGACAGGCTGGGTACATATCAGAGGATGACGAAGCACAACCAGGCCCCTCTGGGTATTTTCCCCTCCCGGCAGCCGAGCTAGACAATGAGGAGATTTGTATGCAGGATGAGTCAGACTCTCAAAGTGATGAGTCAGATTCGGATCAGGAAGATAGATGGCTTGATCCGAGATTCCGAAGGTTTGATAGGCGGAGGAGTCAGTTAAGTGGAAAAAGGAAGTGATGTATTGAAAACTATATTAGAAGAGGAAGAAGGAACTAATTCTTTGTCACGAGCAACGTTAATATCAAGAGGCAGTCTGATGCATCACCGAGTTCGTTTGAACTCAGTTTTCTGGTGTTTTTGAAATCTACGGAAGATTAATGAAGTCTTGGACAATGTAAGAGATAAAGAGTGAGTTAATTGGAAGGTGGGAGAATGTTTAATCTAAATGTAAATAAATCAGACTTGGCCGTTCCGGCCAACAAACTGCCAGCAGCTTGCTTTGAAGTGAATCTTTTGAAATGTGTTAAATAAAACTCTTAAAGAAATATTTATGTGGATTTCACTCAGCTGAGAAGGGCCAGATACAACACACACATTGTCCCATAAAGCGCTAAAAAGCTAAAAGAATGTTATGCCCATAACTGAGTAATCTTTTCCAAATATCATTCTCTTTCGGAAACATCGTCACCACATATTAATGTATTTAATGGGCATGCTGCTTGATTCTCCACAGCTCTGGGAGGTTCACAACAATCATATAAGGCCGGGGTCTCCCAATAAGGCTTGTGGACTTCAAATCCCAGAATTCCACGCTGGCTGAGGAATTCTGGGCGTTCAAGTCCACAAGTCTTAAAAGTTGCCACGTTTGAAGACCCCTGTTCTAGATACTTTGCGGTTGTGCTGCTCAAAAACATGGGATAAAATTCACAGGCTTGCTTTGCTTGAGGGTCTGAGCATTCAGGTAGGCTGCTTCTGTCTGTGGAGGTTCAATCAATATTTTAGGGCAAAAGATCTTTCCCCTTGGCTCTTTTCTGACTCGTGGACTTCAACTCCCAGAATTCCTGAGCCAGCCACGCTGAGGGAAAAGGGAGAGGTTTCCAAGGTGGCTCAGGAATTCTGGGAGTTGAAGTCCACGAGTCAGAAAAGAGCCAAGGTTGCCTACCCCTGACATAGCCTTTCCAGGGTTCATCGTAACTTGGAAAGATGACTTAGGGACTGTTCGTAAACACTATTTGTATTTCTCTCTCACACACACACCCCATGTCCTTACCTGGCTGAGACGCATATCCATCAAGGTGTTTCTGGCTTGTCCAATCTTCCTCATATCTAGCTCCCCTGTGCCAGGAGTCATCAATCCTGGGGTCATTCCACCTGGGTAAGGCGTGTTTAAGCCCCCTGGGAAAGGGGTATTCAGACCACCAAATTGCTACAAGATAAACCGGGGGGGGGAAGGGGGAAGAGAGAGAGAGAAAGCATTAAGGAATTTCAAATTCCATCAATAAAAAGAAATAGTTGCTGTGCTGAATCAATCAATCAATCAGAATAGAACTGGAAGGGATCTTGGAGGTCCTCTAGTTCAACCCCTTGCTCAAACAGGAGACCCTACACCATTTCAGACAAGTGGCTGTCCAGTCTCTTCTTGAAAGCCTCCAGTGATGGAAACTAACAACGGGTGGAAACTGATCAAGGAGAGAAGCAACCTAGAACTAAGGAGAAACTTCCTGACAGTGAGAACAATTAACCAGTGGAACAACCTGCCTCCAGAAGAGGTAAATGCTCCAACACTGGAGGTTTTTAAGAAGAGACTGGACGGCCGTTTGTCTGAAATGGTATAGGTTCTCCTGCCTGAGCAGGGGGTTGGACTAGATGACCTCCAAGGTCCCTTCCAACTCCTATTCTATTCTATTCTATTCTATTCTATTCTATTCTATTATTTCTATTTCTATTCAACTCCACTCCACCCCACCCCACTCACCCCATCCTATTCTACTTATGCTGCCATGAAATCCTTAAGTGTACACTGATGGGACACGGAGAGCATTTTGATCACTTGACCTCAGGTTTGTTGCAACAGGGTTTTTAAGAAGAGACTGGACTTTCACTTTCAGAGTGGGCAACTAAATTTCATTTTTGATGTGTGCCGTTGTGCCCACAGTAAAAAAAAATGACAATGAAGGTTTTCTTATTTAATAATAAAAAATTTAATAATAAATGATTATTATTTAATAATTTTTTATTATTATTTATTATTTATTGAATTATTAAAATAATTTAATAATAAATAATAATTTAATAATAAAAAAAATCTTGACAGCCATTTGTCTGAAATGGTGTAGGGTTTCCTGGCTGAGCAGGGGGTTGGACTAGATGATCTCCAAGATTCCTTCCAACTTTTATTTATTTATTTATTTATTTATTTATTATTATTATTAATTTTCCCCTTTCTAGTTCCTGAACTTTGGACACGAGACAAGACGAGATATTCTCTCCTTTTGCCTATGACAGTGGTGGCGAACCTATGGCATTCGTGCCAGAGGCGGCACTCCGAGCCCTCTCTGTGGGCACGCGCGCCATGCCCCGGAGATGGCAACCGTCCCTCTTCAACCAGCCGCTTGCTAACTCACCAAGGTCCCACGTGGCCAGATGCACCCCAGCATGGCTGGTTTCCCTCCCTCCCTGTCCCATCCCTCCTGGCCTCGCATGCTCTCCTTTTCCCGGGCACGACCCACCGCATCGCCTCCTCAGCTGTCAGCCAGCCGTCCAGCTCAGAGGCGGCTTCTCTGAATTGCTAGTGGTGGGCTGCGGAGCCCCAGAGGGTGCTGGTCAAGGGGCCAGCAGGCTGTGGCTGCTGACGGACACTGTTGGCCCAAATACACTCTGTGTGCGGGGGCCGATGGTGTCAGGCAGCAACTGCCCCGGCCCCTACCTCGCCTTGCCCTGTGACAATGGCAGCCCTGCCCTACCTTGCCTTGCCTTGCCTCACCCCACAGGACGAGCCTCCTGCCCACCGCCCCATCTGCCAGAGATCCCCTGGATCTTCCGCAACCCTGCCCGGCCTCCACAGGCATCCCTCCCCATGAGCAACATTGCGGTGATCACGCCCACCTGGCACCCGGCGATACATAAGTGAGTTTTGGGTTGCAGTTTGGGCACTCGGTCTCTAAAAGGTTCACCACCACTGGCCTATGAAATAGGTATCAATTAAGAACATAAGAACCTAAGAAGAGCCATGCTGAATCAGGCCAAAGCCCATCGAGTCCAGCATTCTGTGTCACACAGTGGCCCACCAATTGTACATGGGGATCTTGAGCAGAAAGAGAAGGCAAAACCCTCCCTTTCCCTTGACCCCCAACAAATGGTACGCAAGGGAATCCTGCCTGCCTCAACCAACATAGAGGCGGCACATGGACATCCGCTTTAATAACCACCGATACACTTGGCCTCCATGAATCTGTCTAGCCCTGCCTTGAAGCTGTCAAGGCTGACAGCTGTCACGACCCCTTCTGGAAGTGAATTCCATAAATCAACGACCCTCTGGGTGAAGAAATGTTTCCCTTTATTTGTCCTCACTTTCTTAGCTATGAGCTTTAGGGAGTGCCCCCTTGTCCTGGTATTGTGTGATAGAGAAAAGAATTTTTCTCTATCCACCTTTTCTATCCCATGCATGATTTTATACACTTTTGGAAGTCCCTCGCCAAGCCGTTCTTTCAGAAAACCCGCTGAAACCCGGAAATCCCAGCGGAGATTCTCACCGTCTGCCGGGGGTCCACCGATGTGTGATTCTCTCCCGACTGCAAGTGCTTCGCAAAGAAACTGTCCGGAACGGGTGTCAGTTTTTCGTAACGTGGATTCCTCTGGCGCTTGTTCCTGGCATCGCCAACTTCAGGAATACTTAGCCACTCTTCTTCTGTAACTTCAGCCAGTTTTCTCTACCAAAGCAACAATCACAACCTGTAACTGAAAACTGCTTACATGGCATTCAAGTGATCCCTTCTTCCATTTGCCCATCGTCGACTTTTAGCTTGGAAATTCTTAGTGCCTGGCGGACATGCCCCAAAGCTAAAAGATTTTGATCCAAAGTGCACGTATGGTTGGGGGAAAAAATGACTAAAAAAAACATATAGATTTCACTGGAAAGGTTTGAGAACTTTGCTCTAAACAATTTTACAAGCCCAACAATACACTGAGAAGAGAGAGTAATATTGTAGCACCTTTTCTGCATTAACATTGCCATGTTTATATGTATATGTATATATAATCAAATACATATTGCTGTGTCCTTACTTTCAGATCTGAGAACTGCTGTTGAATTTTTGGCCGTTCCATTCGGTACTTTTCAATCTCCTCTTTCTCACGCTGTTCTCTAGAAAATGAAATTGGCCAATATGTCAGCCAACCCAATAATTTTCCCGGTTATCTTTTAAGTATTTAAATATTTGAGACACCCAAGACCAATCATACACCAAAACCTAAAAACTGGCAGCTGACATTTGAATATGCAGTTTCAAATCAAAGCACAGGGTCAACATCTCTCATGGTTTAAAAAAAACAAACAAACCCTACCTTCTCTCTTTTCTTCTTTCATCCATCCTTTTATCCAAAGCAGCATAAATTGCATCTGCCTCTTCATCGTCTTTTTCATAAGGTCCACTAGAGAACAAGCTTCCAGCATATCCATTGAACTGCACAGGGCAAAAAAGTCACGTCAACTCATATTATCCCCTTAATGTAACCCATGAAAATCAAAACGACAAAATAAATCCAGTTTTACAGCCTAGTTAGCCTTAAGATAGATGGATGGATGGATAAGATAGATGATAGATAGATAGATAGATAGATAGATAGATAGATAGATAGATAGATAGATAGATAGATAGATAGATAGATAGATAGAGATGGATGTATTAGATAGATAGTTAGATAGATAGATGGATGGATGGATGGATGGATTAGAAGGATGGATGGATGGATGGATGATGGATGGATAAGATGGATGGATAAGATAGATAGATAGATAGATGGATGGATGGATGGATGGATGGATGGATGGATGGATAAGATAGATAGATAGATAGATAGATAGATAGATAGATAGATAGATAGATAGATAGATAGATAGATAGATAGATAGATAGATAGATACATACATACATACATACATACATACATACATACATACATACATACAGACTAACTTAAGGACGAAGGGCAAGGAAAGCCATATAATAGTCATAGAGGGAGAAAAAAGGTTAAAATCTATAGCATTCCACATAAAAGAAATGTTATAATCTGGGGGGGAAAGCACTGATCAATCCTTGAGCAAATTACGGAAGCTGAACAAAACAAATGATATTGCCAATATAATAATAATAATAATAAAGTTGGAAGGGACCTTGGAGGTCATCTAGTCCAATCCCCTGCTCAGGCAGGAAACCCTATACCATTTCAGACAAATGGCTGTCCAGTCTCTTCTTAAAAACTTTCAGTGTTGGAGCATTCACTGCTTCTGGAGGTGGGTTGTTCCACTGGTTAATTGTTCTCACTGTCAGGAAGTTTCTCCGTCAATCCTAAATGACAACAATCCTGACTGTCCTTTAGAAGGACAGATGCTGAAGCTGAAGCTCAAACACTTTGGCCACCATTTAAAGAGAAGACTCCTTGAAGAAAACGCTGATGTTGGGAAAGATGGAAGGCAAAAGGAGAAGGGGAGGGCAGAGGTTGAGATGGTTAGATGGTATCATCAACGCAATGAATGTGAATTTGGGCAAACTCCGGGAGACACTGGAAGATGGGGGCGGGGGGGGCCTGGCACGCTGTGGTCCATGGGGTCCCGAAGAGTCAGACACGATTTAGCGACTGAACAATATTGCAAATATAACCCCACTGCATCAGCAGCACTGACGAGTGTGACAAAATGGCATCACCTCATCATAATTGGTATCGTTCAGATCTTCATCATCGTCATCAGCTGTCTGGTTTTTCTTCATCTGATCCCCAACGGTTCTCTTCCCCGGGGGAGCATGACGATCATCCACAGGGTCATTAGCATCCCGGGCGGGACCAATATCTGAACGGGTGGTAAAACCAGTAGCTCTACAGAGGGGAAAAAAACACACACACACAACAGATTCAGAGAAAATTCAAATCTGGCTGGAACAAGGGTTTATTTTATTTATTTTTTTGAATCTAAAATACTTCCTAAACCTAGATTTGTAATGATCATCATCTCTGGAGACCGAAGGGTAGAAAGAAAATTCAAAATATCCCCACCTCGATCGTCTTTAGTGTTAAGCTGGGACAGGGAGAAATTTGGGACTGCTTTCCAAAATTGATGCCAGCGCTTCAAGGTAGACCAGGATAAGCACGGCAAAGATTCCAGAAATGCTATTTTATCATTATAACGTACAATAATAGAACCATGAAAACCTCTCCAAGTTTCTCTTTGCTCCACTCTAATCTAAACAAAAGCAAGGCAGGGATATTTTGAGCGGGTTTTTTTTCCTCACCCATCTGTCTCTGGCACTCTCTTGTTGAAGCCCCTCCTTAATGTTTTCAGGTCTTCTATGTAAGGGTGCAAGTCTATGCGTATGGTTAGTTTCCATCCGTTGCTTCTTGTCCTGCCTTCAGGGGCTTTGGAGAATAGCTTTAACTCCCTCTTCTTTGGGGCAGCCCCTGAGATACTTGGTGCTGAGTGTTGGATGAATGTTTTTTTTATTAAAAATTTGGGGTATTGTTTTTACTTTATGATCATTTTAATTTAATTTATATTAGACTTTAATGCGATTGTTATTATCTATGTTGTAAGCCGCTCTGGGTCCCCTGGAGAAGAGCGGCTTATAAGTCTAATAAATAAATAAATAAATAATAAATAAATAAACACTGCTATCATGTCCCCCCTTGTCCTTCTCTTCATTAAACTAGACATACCCAATTCCAGCAACCGTTCCTTGTATGTTTTAGCCTCCAGTCCCCTGATCATCTTTGTGGCTCTTCTCTGCCCTCTTTCTAGAGTATCTATCTTATCTATCTATCTATCTAATCTATCTATCTATCTGTCTTATCTATCTATCTAATCTATCTATCTAATCTCTATCTAATCTATCTAATCTCTATCTAATCTATCTATCTCTGTCTGTCTGTCTTTATCTATCTTATCTATCTATCTAATCTATCTATCTATCTATCTATCTATCTATCTATCTATCTATCTATCTCTTATCTATCTATCTTATCTATTTATCTATCTATCTATCTCTTATCTATCTATCTATCTATCTATCTATCTCTTATCTATCTATCTTATCTATTTATCTATCTATATATCTATCTATCTATCTATCTTATCTATCTATCTTATCTATCCATCCATCCATCCATCCATCCATCCATCCATCCATCCATCCATCCATCTATCTATCTATCTATCTATCTATCTATCTATCATCTATTTATCCATCCATCTATCTATCTATCTATCTATCTATCTATCTATCTATCTATCTAAATTTTTACCATATCCTAAGCCTCTGTCCATTTTACACCTTTTTCAACAAAACCCCAGCCTTTCTCTACTTTTCCTTCTCAACGAGCTACAACTCGCTTTCTCAGCTGCCAACAAAATCCGTTCACTGCGTCTGCTTCCTTTCATTCAGACAGGGAACTCTTTTCATGGCAATCCAAAGCTAACTTCCTGCAAAAACTAACAGTACAAATTGGTGGGGGACTTTTTACCCCAAAAAACAGGTGCCTGCCACAAGTCCCTTCTGTTCTTCACCCAAGGAGCCACTAGTGCAGTGTTTCTCAACCTTGACAATTTTAAGGCATGTGGACTTCAATTCCCAGAATTCCACAGCCAGAATTCTGGGAGTTGAAGTCCACATGCCTTAAAATTGTCAAGGTTGAGAAACACTGCACTAGTGGCTGTGCCACTAAACAACGAGAAGCTCTTGGATACAGACAGTGGGGCATCTCCAACTTCAGCCCAGAAGCAGAGTTTGTGTTTACAACATAATGAATGAGCTCAACATTTGTTTATTTATTTATTTGTATCCCGGCTTGATTATTTTTAGAAATACAGGTAGTCCTCAACTTTTGACCACAACTGAGCCTCACATTTCTCTTGTTAAGTGAAACATTTAAGTTAGCTTTGCTCCCTTTGTCGCCACGATTGTTAAGTGAAAAATCACTGTAGGTTTTAAGTTAGTGGCATGGTTGTTAAATGAATCTGGCTTCTCCGCTGACTTTGTTTGTAAGGTCACAAAAGGTGATCACATGACCCGGGACACTCCAACTGTCATAAATATGAGTCAGTTGGCAAGCATCCAAAATTTGATCACGTGACTATGGGGATATTACAATGGACGTTAAGGGTAAAAAAAACTATCATAAGTCACTTTTTTCAGTGTTGTTCTAACTTTGAACGGTCACTAAGAACATAAACATAAGAACCTAAGAAGAGCCATGCTGAATCAGGCCAAAGCCCATCGAGTCCAGCATTCTGTGTCACACAGTGGCCTACCAATTGTACATGGGGATCTTGAGCAGAAAGAGAAGGCAAAACCCTCCCTTTCCCTTGACCCCCAACAAATGGTACCCAAGGGAATCCTGCCTGCCTCAACCAACATAGAGGCGGCACATGGACATCCGGTTTTTTTTTCCCCCAGAAACGTTTACTTTTCTTAGAACTCTTTGCATATAGTTTGAAACACGTGGTCAAATGTTACAGTACTCTATTAAAAAAAGATTCTGCCAAATAAAGATCCAATCACGATACAGCGTGTTACAGGTTGAAATTACTCAGCGTTCTTTGATTTGGACACTACTGCCTTCACTGCCTGGATGATGGCATCCTTATCAATGGCAAACATCTTGAGCAGTTCATTTGGCTTCCCGCTTCTTGGCATATGAGTGATAGCCACCGATACACTTGGCATTCATGAATCTGTCTGACCCTGCCTTGAAGCTATCAAGGCTGACAGCTGTCACGACCCCTTCTGGAAGTGAATTCCATAAACCAACGACCCTCTGGGTGAAGAAATATTTCCCTTTATTTGTCCTCACTTTCTTAGCTATGAGCTTTAGGGAGTGCCCCCTTGTCCTAGTATTGTGTGATAAAAAATGTGATAGAGAAAAGAATGAGCTGTTGTAAGTCAAGGACTACCTGTGTTTTCCCCACCACAATAACCCTGCGAGGTGGGCTGGGCTTGAGACAAATGGGACTGGTCCTCAAGGTTACCCAGCTGGCTTTCATGGCCAAGATGGAACCTGAACACAGATCACGCGAAGCATTAGCACCGCTCTACAAAGCCCTGGTAAGACCACACCTGGAACACTGCAGCCAATTTTGGTCACCATATTACAAAAAAAGATGTTGAGAGTTTGGAAAAAAATTCAGAGAAGAGCAACTAGGATGATCGAAGGCCTGGAGGCTAAAACATACGAAGAACGGCTGCAGGACTTGGGTTTGGCTAGTCTAAAGAAAAGAAGAAATAGGGGAGATACAATAGCAGTGTTCCAGTATCTGAGGGGTGCCACAAAGAAGAGGGGGTCAAATTATTCTCCAAAGCACCAGAGGGAAGAACAAGAAACAATGGTTGGAAACTGACCAGAGAGAAGTAACTTCCTAACAGTGAGGATAATCAACCAGTGGAACAGCTTGCCTCCAGAAATCATGGGCGCTCCATCACTGGAGATTTTCAAGAGACTGAACAATTACCTGTCTGAGATGCGGCTCTTTGAGCCTTCCCCTGTGGCTCCCAGCCTCCTCTGCCATTTGCAGAGAGAGACAGAGACAGAGAGAGGCACTTGCGCCAAGACACTTCCAATTTTACGTGGGAGAAAACCCGAATAACCAAAGACCTACAAACACCCACGAAAACCTCAGAAAACAAGTATATGTATATTGCTCCTAGAAGCACGAAGCCGAAAGCACCAGCCTGAAGATGACGAATGGGACTTCGTCGAAACGTCGCCAAGACACTTCAAATTCTACGTGGGAGAAAACCCGAAGAACCAAAGACCTACATATATGTATATGTGTATATATATATGTATGTATATATGGTATGAAATAAATAATTTACGATCACCAGGAGATTAAGAAATTACTTTAATACAACCTAGCTTTCGTTGGGAACTTCCAACATTGTCAGGGTTAAAAGAGCCAGTTGATAAGGGTGCCTTAAATAGGATAAGTCAACGCTTGCACTCGGCTCCTAGACCGCGTCACCGGTCCTAGCCGGTTAATTTGCATTTCTTTCTTAATCTCCTGGTGATCGTAAATTATTTATTTCATACCATGAATGTGCCCAGGAGTCGTTACGGATATAATTAACCAGTATGTGTATGTGTGTGTGTGTGTGTCTGTGTGTGTGTGTGTGTATGTATGATGTATGTGTATATGTATGTGTGTGTGTGTGTGTATATATGTGTGTGTGTGTGTAGGTCTTTGGTTCTTCGGGTTTTCTCCCACGTAGAATTTGAAGTGTCTTGGTGACGTTTCAACGAAGTCCCATTCGTCTTCAGGCTGGTGTCGCCAAGACACTTCAAATTCTACGTGTGGCTCCCAGTGTTTTGTTTTTGGTGGGAAATGGGTCCAAGTGGCTCTTTGAGTGTTTTGGGTTGCCTACCCCTGGTATAGGTTCTCCTGCTTGAGCAGGGGGCTGGACTAGAAGACCTCCAAGGTTTCTCTTCTCTTCTCTATTCTATTCTACAACCTATTCTACAATCTATTCTACTGCTATTATAGCCCAAAGCCTTAACCACTACTAAACCAAACAAGCACACATGCAAAGCACCACAACAAAAAGCAAACCAGAGATCAAGCAAGCAAGACAAGTCCACAAAAATGTGCAAAATGCAGCCATAAGGTTTTCCCGGGATCTTACTACATAGCCCAATCCAACAGAGGCTGAAACGCAAATAACACCCAACACAGTTCACTTCAGTCCACACGTGCGTTTGTGGACAAATCTCACTATTCTAAATACGTGGCTCTCCAGCTGGGCAACTTTAAGATTGGAGGGGGGGGACTTCAACTCCCAGAATGCCCACATTGAGGAACTGGCAGGAGAATTCTGGGAGTTGAAGTCCCCCCCCCACCTTAAAGCGGCCCAGGGGGGAGCAGCAAAACGAACCAAACCAGGCCGGGCTGGCCTAACACGCGACGCTCAGCCGATCGTGGGAGTGCAACCTCGAACGGACGCTGGGATGCAAACCGAGGGGAAGAGAGCCCTCTGCACATGCTCAGGGACGCCCTCCAGCCCCGAACCCGGCGGCTCACCCTCGGCCCAAACCCGGCACGTAGCCCAGCGGGGCCGGCATGCCCAGGAAAGGCTTCTTCTTGCGGTTCATGGTGCCGGTTAGCGCCGCCGTCAGTCCCGAGGCCCCGCCGCCGCCCCCGCCCGAAGCCCCCGAGGAGCTCGAGCCGGCCGGGGCGGCGGCGGAGGAAGAAGAACCAGAGGCCTGAGGCGCCCCCGAAGAAGCGGCCGTGGCAGCCATGTTGGCGGCGGAGGGCGGAAAACAGGCCGCGGGGCGGGGCGAGGCCCAGGAGGCGGGGCGAAGGCGGAGCCACGAGGCGGAGGGCGCCTTTGCCTGACAAGAGCGGCGACCCTGCTAAGTAGGCGGGGCTGCGGCCGGGGGGGAGGGCGGGGAGGGCTGGTCTTAAGTCAGGGATCTTCATTGGCCCTTTTATGACTTGTGGACTTCAACTCCCAGAATTCCTCAGCCAGGCAAGCTGGCTGAGGAATTCTGGGAGTTGAAGTCCACAAGTCATAGAAGGGCCAAGTTTGAAGACTCCTGGCTTAAGCCTCGGGGGTGGGCGGGGTTGTGACTGAGGGGGGGCTCGAAATCCAGCCGCAACCCTGCGAGGTAGGCTCAGCTGCAGCGGGGCAGTTGGTGGTCTTAAGTCTCAGGGGTGGTTGTGACTGAGGGGAGACTCGAAATCCAGCCACAACCCTGGACTGAGGGGAAGGTGCGGTCTAGAGTCTCCAAAAGGACCTTTGTGACTGAAATCAGGGTCCTCCCATCTAAATCCAGCCACACCCCTGCAAAGTAGGCTGGACTGAGGGAAGATATTACTCCTATGTGACCCAGGGAGCTTCTTTGGCTGGAATTTGTTACCCCTAGTCCAGGGGTAGACAACCTTGGCTCTTTTATGACTCGTGGACTTCAACTCCCAGAATTCCTGAGCCAGCCTGCCTCAGCTTGGAAACCTCTCCCTTTCCCCTCAGCGTGGCTGGCTCAGGAATTCTGGGAGTTGAAGTCCATGAGTCATAAAAGAGCCAAGGTTGCCTACCCCTGCACTAGATAGAATAGGGCTCTTCAAACTTGGCCCTTTTATGACTCATGGACTTCAACTCCCAGAATTCCTGAGCCAGCATGGCTCAGCTTGGAAACCTCTTCTTTTCCCCTCAGCATGGCTGGCTCAGGAATTCTGGGAGTTGAAGTCCACGAGTCATAAAAGAGCCAAGGTTGCCTATCCCTGGTCTAAACCCAACATTGGGTCCTTCAGTGGCATCCTAGGCCAGGGGTAGGCAACCTTGGCTCTTTTATGACTCGTGGACTTCAACTCCCAGCCTGGCTCAGCTTGGAAAACTCTCCCTTTCCCCTCAGCATGGATGGCTGAGGAATTCTGGGAGTTGAAGTCCACGAGTCATAAAAGAGCCAAGGTTGCCTACCCCTGCGCCTAGTCTGAATCCAACCACAACCCAGTGAGGTAGGTTGAGCGGGCGGGGGGAATAGTCCTAAGCCACCCAGGGAGGACTTGAATATAGGTCTCCCCAGTCCTGCTATACCAACAGCCTTGCAAGGTAGGCTGGACTGAGAGAGGAACAAAGACCCCTAAGGAGCTTCTGTGACTGAGAATCATGAGGAGCCCCAATATGTTTTTCATGAAGTATTTGAATGCATAATACATTTTGGTATACTTGTAGTAAGGAACAATTTAGCAGAAAAACATCCCTTTTGCCCAATTCCTGACATCTTCCGCTGTCATTTTTCTTCTTTGGTCTGCAAAATAAAAAAAATTTAAAAAAAAATCAGATGGATTTGCTCTTTGTAGACCCAAGGTCACTCAACTTAACTAAAATTCAAAATTTTTGGAATGGTGGAGTATTCTGAAATGTACTGGATTCACAAAAATAGCCCTGAATCTATTCATGTCTGTTCCACTCAGTTTAATGGAGGGCATTGTGTCTCGGGACTGTGTGTAGAGTCTTTTCAAGAGATTTTGCAATACATTTCCTATGTGCCCTCTGCAAATAGCTTGTGTGTTGTCATTCTCCATCATGGGAGAAACTGCCAAGTTTGAACAGAGCAAGAGAATTGATTCGACCCACATAGGCATGAAATGGAAAAACAAATTGCTCTCCTCTGCTGCCTAATTTAGCATTATTAAATTATTAATTATGGTTGTTTGGAATGGCCTGTTAACAGAATAATAAGAGCTTGTACTTTTTGGTTTTCACTGCAATGTGGCTGATCCTAGTGATTAATCTAGTGCATATGCTGATCTATGACCGTAATAAAGATATAACAGAAAGGCAGAGCTGGAAGGGACCTTGGAGGTCTTCTAGTCCAACCCCCTACTCACCCTATACCACTTCAGACAATCTCTTCTTTAAAACCTCCAGTGTTGGAGCATCCACAACTTCTGGAGTCAGGTTGTTCCACTGGTTAATTATTCTCACTGTTAGGAAGTTTCTAAGGTGACCAATCGTCCTCCTTTAGGGAGGACAGTCCTTCTTTTGTACTCATTTAAATAATAATTAATAGGCATGGAGGCATAATTACAATATAAAATGTTATTGTTACAAATGTTTTTTTTATTACGCATGTATCATATTATAGTGTATTCTGTATTGTTGCAATGAATAAAATGTTTTATTTACGATATTTTTTTTCTTCAATTTATTTGTGTCCTCCTTCTCATTGTAAAAAAGTTGGTCACCTTAAAGTTTCTCCTTATATTCTAGGTTGCTTCTCTCCTTGATTAGTTTCCATCCATTGCTTCTTGTCCTGCCTTCAAGTGCTTTGGAGAATAGCTTGACTCCCTCTTCTTTGAGGCAACCCCTGAGATACTGGAAGACTGTTATCATGTCACCCATAGTTCTTCTTGTCATTAAACTAGACATCCCCAATTTCTTCAACCATTCTTTATATGTTTTAGCCTCCAGTTCCCTGATCAACTTTGTTGCTCTTCTCTGCACTCTTTCTAGAGTTTCAACCTCTTTTTTTATATTGTGGCAGCCAAAATATAATATTCCAAGTGTGGTTTTACCAAACCATTATAAAGTGGTACTAAGACTTCACGTGATCTTGATTCTATCCCTCTATTAATGCAGCCTAGCACTGTGTTGGCCTTTTTTATTTAATTTTAATTGAATCTAGTATTGTACATTATTTTCCAACTGTACTCTGTTTCTTGCAAATGTGCATAATCTTTCAGATGCAACAACAACAAAAAGATTTTAACACAGGGCTATTCAAATGTTGTACAGTATAGAATCATTAAAATCAATGGACAAAGTAGTCATCAGGTTATAAGTTATATTAATCATTAAAGAGCATTAGCTTCAAATCAACTAAAGTTCTAAAATCGTTATGATGCCATTACAAAGGATGGAATTAAAACTTTGTCATTAATAAATTAGTCTTCGGTTAATTTTCCTTCATTTTTAATTGCTTTGGATTTTTTATTATGCTATAAGCCACTTAGAGTTGCAGTTACAATGACAATGGGTGGCATATAAATTTAGTAAACAAATTTAATAAATAAAAGCTTCATTTGGTTTTTTTCTGATGCCAAGCATTTATTTTTTACATTTACATTAAGGTGACCAACTTTTTTACAATGAAAAGGAGGACACAAATAAATTGAAGAAAAAAATATCGTAAATAAAAAAAACATTTTATTCATTGCAACAATAATACAGACAACTTGCATGTGCAAAGTTTACTGGCCGGCTGCGCTCAGCAGCAATTCCTATTGGCTTTCAAAAGCCAATAGTGGGAGTAGCACAGCTCAGGCAAAAGTTGAAAAACAAAACCATCAAAAAAAGGTACCGGAACGCCGTTCTGAGCATTCTATGAGAAGAAGAAAAAGCTCTGAAGATTAATCTTCAAATATCGAAAAGGAGGACATGTAGGAGGACACTTTTCGAGGGAGGACAGAACTTAAAAAAGGAGGACTGTCCTCCCTAAAGGAGGACAATGGTTGGTCACCTTATTCCTTTCAGGGAAGATTAAACCTACAGTTTACCACTTCCCAACTGATTGGCTTCACAAGTGTTCAAGAAAGTGGGCTGTGCTACCAAGGACAATTGTGAACTTCGTGTCTGAAAAGAGCAGTTTACAGTCTCTTAAAATAACAATAGCATTAGGACTTTACAGCACTCTCTGGGCAGTTTAGATAAGATAAGATAAGAATAAGATAAGAATAAGATAAGAATAAGATAAGAATAAGATAAGAATAAGATAAGAATAAGATAAGAATAAGAATAAGACAAGACAAGAAAGACAAGACAAGACAAGAAAGACAAGAAAGACAAGACAAGATAAGATAAGATAAGATAAGATAAGATAAGATAAGATAAGATAAGATAAACTTTATTGTCATTTTTTTTTACTGTGGGCACAATGGCACACATAAAAAATGAAATTTAGTTGCCTGCTCAAAATGAAACACATACATGACATAACAAATAAATATTATTTGTTATGGAAACTAAGCAAGGAGAGAAGCAACCTAGAACTAAGGAGAAACTTCCTGACAGTGAGAACAATTAACCAGTGGAACAACCTGCCTCCGGAAGCTGTGAATGCTCCAACCCTGGAAGTTTTTAAGAAGAGACTGGACAGCCATTTGTCCGAAATGGTATAGGGTTTCCTGTCTGAGCAGGGGGTTGGACTAGATGACCTCCAAGGTCCCTTCCAACTTTATTATTATTATTATTATTATTAGTAGTAGTAGTAGTAGTAGTGGTAGTAGTAGTAGTAGTAGTAGTAGTAGTAGTAGTACATACTGTCCATCTTGAATATATCATGGAAGAAGAAAGCTTGAGAGTTCACAAGGCTAATGCTGTATGGAATGAAACTATGGCTGAATTTGGATGTTCTGCTAAGGATACTACGAAGCCAATGTAGAAGCATTATTTGTATGTTGCCCCCAACAGTCTGGGTGCTCATTTTATTGAGCTCGGCAGGATGGAAGGCTGAGGATTCGTCAGGATTGAACTCCAGGCTGTGGGCAGAGGTTTTTCCTGTAATACTGCATTCTAACCACTGTGCCACCAGGAAAGAGCCAAGCATACTTTTCTGACAATAACACAATGATGCCCATGTTCTGGATAGTTTAACATTCTGCTCATTCCTCAAATGCTCCCCACCAGAGCCAAAGAAGTGATAATCCTCATGTCTGCATAGCTTGACTACTGTAACACCCTCTACATGAGCTGCCCTTGAAGACCTTCTGGAAGTTTCATCTGATTCAATATGCAGCAGCACAGACAGTGATAGGCATGACCCACTGTGTTTGTGTAATACCTCTGCTTTATGCACTTCACTGGTTGCCAGTTTGCTTCTGGAAGTGACCCAAGGTGCTGGTCATCATATGGCATGATAGATGGATAGATGGATAGATGGATAGATAGATAGATAGATAGATAGATAGATAGATAGATAGATAGATAGATAGATAGATAGATAGATAGATAGATAGATAACCTTTATTGTCATTTTTTTTCCTGTGGGCACAATGGCACACATTACAATTGAAATTTAGTTGCTTCCTCTCAAAGTGTACACATACATAACACATTTAAAACATACTATATACAACATATGTATAGTCTTACACCCTTACATATAAGTAACATATAAATATTATTCACTGTCCATCTTGAATACATAACGAAAGGAGGAAGCTTTAAGAGTTCACAAGGTTAATACTATATGGAACAAAACTGTGACTGAATCTGGATGTTCTGCTTTGGATACCATGAAGCCCCCCCCTCCCAGAAGGTAACAAGGAAAATAGGTTGTGGAGAGGGTGTGTGGTGTCCCAGACAATCTTGCGGGCCCTCCTCAAGCAACGCTTATGTGCCATGTCCTGGATCGAAGGGAGGGAACTTCCAATGATCTTTCCTGCCATCCTCACCACTCTCAGCACCGCCTTCCTGTCTGAAGCAGGGATGCTTCCAAACCAGACTATGATGCTGTATGACAGGATGATCTTGATCGTCCCTCTGTAGAAAGTGGTCAGGACAGGGTTAGGAAGATGTGCTTTTCTCATGCGACGCAGAAAATGCAGGGCTTAGTTCCCATACTTGAAGGGTTGCCTTACACTGTTGCTAATTTTTATTTATTTATTTGCTGCTTTTTGTAATTTTGCATGTTTTACTTGTGAGCTACCAAGACTTATGGGAACCTCAGTAGTATACAAATTTAATAAATAAATAAATAAATGTCCTGGAAGGAAGGTATTGGGTATCATGGACAAAGCAGGAGTTCCTGAAGATGACATTCCAAAAATATCCAAGGAGATGCAACTCTCCAGCATATATTTATGTTCTCAGAAAGCTAATGAAATCCTTTTGTGGCCCTGGGTCATTTTGGGAAACAAAAATTACGCTTAAGCCAGGGAGTTAATATTACTACTTTTGCCATTTTTTTTCTTATTATTATAATTTTTATTTTACACTTACAAATATTACAACTGGATAAAAAAGCAATCTAACACCCCCCCCCCATTTTTTTTGAAGTCAAAAATTTGATGGGGGCATAGAGCTTGGCAATGGTAGCAAATGGTCCCCGTGGACTCCTTAATGTTGGGCTGTAGCATTTGGGTCTCCAGCGTTGTAGTCCAATAGCTCTCTTCACAACTATGTTATACTAAGGAAGGGCATTTCACTGGATTCGCTGCAATGCCTGACAATAGAATATCTGGGCTGCAAAGCCATTTTGATGCCTTTGAATTCTTCATTTCCCCACACACATACACACACACACACAAAAACTCTTCTGAAAAACTCTTTTCAATCCTATAACTTTGGAAGGTAGATACATTAATATTAGTTTGCTTTAAGAGCCCCGGTGGGTGCAGTTGTTAAAAGTGCAGAATTGCAAGCTAACTCTGCTGACTGCCAGCAGTTCGATCTGGACCGGTTCAAGGTTGACTCAGCCTGCCATCCTTCCAAGGTCGGTAAAATGAGGACCCAGATTGTTGGGGGCAAATATGCCGACTCTCTAAACCGCTCAGAGAGGGCTGTAAAGCAGGGGTTCTCAACCTTGGCAACTTTAAGACTTGTGGACTTCAACTCCCAGAATTCCTCAGCCAGCAAAGCTGGCTTAGGAATTCTGGGAGTTGAAGTCCACAAGTCTTAAAGTTGCCAAGGTTGAGAACCCCTGCTGTAAAGCATGGTGAAGCAGTATATAAGTCTAAGGGCTGTTGCTTGAAATTATTAGTTCAGATCCAAATAAGACAATGGAGTCACGCAACACAGGATGGTTATAGTGGAGCCGTATTACTTTACAAAATTGAAAGATGCGGCTGCTTCAAAGTCTTAAAAAGGAGCACTTGGTAAGCCTCTGAGGCATTACGAAGCAAAGCCCACCTTTTAAATGCTTTGCACAGCCTGTTATCCAACGGGTTTTTTACAACACCGCTGAGTTCAACTTTTGTATTTCACCCTAAGCTGTAAATAATCAGGGTTAAAGTAAAATTTTCCAAAGGAAAGTAATTATCATTGTTATCACTTGCCTGTTGGGGATTAGTGGTGAAAACATTGGCAGGAAAAGCATTCGTATTCTCCTGATTTACGCGGAGAAGAAGAAATTCCCCAGAGTACTTTTCAACATTTTTTACATTTTCAACTTATCTACTAGGCTTATATATGTTACTCCAGTGCAAAAATCCCTTGAGTGTTCCCTTCTTTCAATAAAAAGCTTAAAATAATCTAAACTGGCAACATACACTTACAATCACAAAACTCCCCAGCGTCTGAGGAACTATCAAAATATCACAGAAAAAATCCAATCATTGGGAGTGGGGGGTGGGGGTGGAACAATCTCAGCATTCACACCCGTTCCTTTCCAAGGCGCTCTGCAAAACCATGATTTTCTGGCTTTTCTTAAAAATATATATACTGGTAGATATCTGAGCCGAGAAAGATGGAAGGCAGAAGATGAAATGGTTAGACCAGGGGTAGGCAACCTTGGCTCTTTTATGACTGGTGGACTTCAACTCCCAGAATTCCTGAGCCAGCCATGCTGAGGGGAAAGGGAGAGGTTTCCAAGCTGAGCCATGCTGGCTCAGGAATTCTGGGAGTTGAAGTCCACGAGTCATGAGGGGGCCATAGTTCCCTCATGCTGGCTCAGGAATTCTGGGAGTTGAAGTCCATGAGCCATGAGGGGGCCAAGTTTGAAGAGCCCTATTCTATCTAGTGCAGGGGTAGGCAACCTTGGCTCTTTTATGACTCGTGGACTTCAACTCCCAGAATTCCTGAGCCAGCCACGCTGTGGGGAAAGGGAGAGGTTTCCAAGCTGAGCCATGCTGGCTCAGGAATTCTGGGAGTTGAAGTCCACGAGTCATAAAAGAGCCAAGGTTGTCTACCCCTGGACTAGACAGTGTTATTGACGCAAACTCCAGGAGACAGTGGAATACAGGTAGCCCTCCAGTTACAACCGCAATTGAGCCTGACATTTCTGTTGCTAAGTGAGACACTTGTTAAGTGAGTTTTGCCCCATTTTACAACCTTTCTTGCCCGAGCTGTTAAGTGAATCACTGCAGTGGTTAAATGAGTAACCTGGTTGTGAAGTGAATCTGGCTTCCCCATTGACTTCGCTTATCAGACAGTCACAAAAGGTGATCACATGACCCCAGGGCACTGCAAATCGTCATAAATATGAGTCAATTGCTAGGCATCTGAAAGTTGATCATGTGACCATGGGTGTGTGTGAAAAAACAGTCATAGGTCATTTTTTCCCCACTGCCGTTTTGTTTACTCTGTTGCCCTACAGAGAATTCAGATATTTTCTGTGCTCCTCTTTTGAAGGGGATTGGAAAGGATTCCAGGAGTCACGCCCTGCATGCTTTCTCCTCATTTTCGTTCAGATTTATTTATTTATTTCAACTCTTTAAAGAGTTACCCATCTTACGTAGGGCGGCTCACAACAAATCATTAAATTAATTCCTAATTAACTGAGTTAAACAAAAATTAAAACCAGAAAGCATGCTTTTGTCGTTGTATGCAAGCTAGGATCCATACTCTAGAGCACGGTCTTGTGGGAAGTCAGCCCCCCTCCAGAGAAGGAAATATTAAAGAGGCAGAAAAGCATGGCCAGTTTTTCTTAATAGCCCCAAGTCTCCCTCCCCCAAGCAGAAACTAGCTCTGTAGAAATGCAGATGTAAATAACCCAGGAAGTTTGGAGGCCCCCAGATAGAATCTTAGGAAGACAAAGACACATAAAATCTATATACCCCACCCAAACTCTAAGACAAGACATAATAGGATTAACTCACAGATGCCAAAGGGCATACTCAGACTCAGGTCAAAGTTCATGCCACAGGAACAACTCCAAACAAAAGGCTCAAGAAGGTATAAAAACCCACTCCCTACGTGTGCTTGCTCTCTTTTCTTCCAGAGCCATCTTCCTGTCTGTCTCTCCTCTTCAATAAACTGCAACCTTCTTTCTAAAGCAGTCGCCATGTTGTTTATTCCCAGCTTGGACTGAACCATGAGGAAGACTTTTCCTTCAACAGCCTCCAACCTTGGCAATTTTAAGTCTGTCAGCTGGCTGGGGAATTCTGGGAATTGAAGTCCACAAGCCTCAAAGTTACCAAGTTTGAAGACCTCTGCTCTAGAGCAGCGGCCCCCAATCTTTTGGGCACCAGGTACCGGTTCCATGGAGAAAGTTTTTTTCCGTGGACCAGAGGGTGTGTGGTTTTGCGTGCTGCCTGCATCCCACGGATGGGGCTTCGCTTGCTTGCATGGACCGGTTTCTGGCATGCCATGGACAGGTGCTGACCCATGGACCGGGGGTTAGGGACCCCCTCTCTAGAGAAACTTTCTCACTGGTCAACAGTCTGTTGCCTGTATTACTGTAACCAAGAAGTATGTCCAAGTTGCTGACCTATTTGGGATCCCTTTGCAACATTTTAGTTGTTGGCACACAACACTGCTTTGTGCAACTTCAGTCTACGGAAACCGTTAAATAAATGTCAGCCTGAAACTCACGGAAAAACAGAGGGCATTTTCTGCCCCAAAGCTGTGGTTTTAAAATTCTGCTTTCCACTAGATGGAGTACTAAAACCAGAGAGGGTTTTTGGATAGCGATAGCGGGTTAAAGGGATCCAAACAAGCCACGGTTACTTTTTGGATAATCTCACTTAGTATGCTGGCCCATTTCCCCGAGCAGACGATGGAAAGCTTTCATACTTTTCTTCTTAATTTCTTTCTTTCCCTTTTCCTTTCCTTCTGTTTAGATTTTAAAAAAAAAATGCTGGCTGAAACGAATTCAGCCTTCATGGCAATTTAGTTCTTCCCAGCTTGATTAAGTCCCATTTGTTTGCCAACTCCGTGTGGGCTGCTTAACTTAGCACGGCAACTACACCAGATTCTCATCAGAGAGGTCTTTGTGAAATAATGCCATATTTTGCCTGTTTTAAATTTAACCTATGTGGATGATCTTATTTCCTCAGCATTGCTTCTTTAGGTAATAATACCCATAGCCAAAGTCAGTGCAGAACAATAAATCGGCCCTATATCCTTTATTTGGTGCCAGAGCAAGGATGTTTAATTTTACAGCAGACTCAATTGATAAATCAAAAACATTAGTTGGTGCACTGGAAATCGATCACACAGATTTATCTCTTTCCAGGAATTGTTGCTGGCGGGCCTGGTTGAGCTAATCTTTTTGACTAGAAATTGACTAGTTCGCTCATTCTGCAAGCACGGAGAAATTTATAACATCATAAGATGGTCTCTGCTGAATTAGAAAGAGGCAAAATTAGCCTGGCATCTTGAATGAATTATATTCACCTCCCCGGAGTAAATTTGGCATCAACTTCATCTGAAATGTGAATATTGTCAGCTGCCCATGTCAAGGTGATGATTTAAGAGCTGACCAGTTGCTGCAGTGATGGGAATGAGTCAGCAAGAGTCTTTGGTTGTTATCTCTTTAAGAGACTGTGTAAAAAAGGGGAGGCTGGTCGTGTGTGTGTGTGTGTGTGTGTGTGTGTGTGTGTGTGTGTGTGTGTTCCCTTTTTCTTTTCCTACCATATTTGCTCTTTGTTGGATTCTGCTTGTAGCACATGTATGTATATTGTTCTTAGTGATATTTCTATAGCAGGGGTCTTCAAACTTGGCCCTTTTATGACTTGTGGACTTCAGCTCCCAGAATTCCTCAGCCAGGCAACATCATCAGTGCTAAGGAAATTATCTAGTTTGGGTAACGAAACTTCTGCAAGAAAACGAACAAGCTCAGAGAGCAACAGGCACCCCACTTTTCAACACCAAGCTTCAAATATTCTACTTTATTGACAATGAGTCTCTCCTTTGGGTCTTTGATTTACCACCCTGGTTCTCTACTCCTCATTCTCAAGCTCAGTATGGAACCGCCATGTTCTCAAAATGTAAAAGCATACAAGAAACGTAGTGTGATTTGGGGAATAAATGTGATTTCAGCCCATAATGATTGGAACAGGGTGTGGAACAAGCAAAACCAAAGAGTTAAGGAAAGGCAGCAGGGCTGGTAGCTGGAAGCTTTGAGTCCGGCACTGGGGTTTTGAACTCCAGCAAGCCAGCAGCCAAGGATCCCATTCAGCCCTTAAAACTTTTATATATATATATATATATATATATATATATATATATATATATATATATATATATATATATATATATATATATATATATATATATATATATATATATATATATATATATATATATATATATATATATATATATATATATATATATATATATATATATTTGTTTTCTGAGGTTTTCGCGGGTGTCTGTATGCAGGTCTTTGGTTCTTCGGGTTTTCTCCCGCGTAGAATTTGAAGTGTCTTGGCAACGTTTCGATGAAATCTCATTCATCATCTTCAGGCTGGTGCTTTTGGCTTCTGCTTCTAGGAGCAATGTGTGGTCTAAGCTGTTTTTTCCTTTTAACTGCCAGTGGGGGTTTGAACTGATTGGCTGGGAGCTTGGCTATGTTCTGATTGGTTAGGGGCTTGGCTGTGCTCTGATTGGCTGGGGGGTTGGCTGTGTTCTGATTGGCTGGGGGAGTGTTCTGTTTGGGTGGGGGCTTTGTTGTGCTGCAGAGGTTCAAAGTGGCCAATGTTGCAGCTCTGGTCTGGCTCCTGGTCTGTGGTCTTGCCTCATCATTGGTGTGGGTTTGGGTTTGCTTTTTGCGTGGATGTGTGGAGGTGGCATCCTGTGTGTTTCTGGTGTCAATCTTTGAGTTAGGAATACGTTTGTCAATAAGGGCGGGTTTCCAAATGGCTGGTAGGCGGGAGGTATCATCTCGTTTGTTCATGCTGTGGGGGCGTTTTTCTATCTCGATGGCTTCTCTGATTATTCTGTTATTAAAATGTTCAGTTTTGGCAATTGTTCTGGTCTTTTTGAAATCAATTTCATGTCCTGTGGCTTTAAGGTGTTGGACCAGGGAAGAAGTTGGTTCCTCTCTTTTGACTGAGTTTTTGTGTTCTTCAATGCGTGCATTTATCCTTCTGTTGGTTTGTCCAATGTATGTAGTGGGGCAAGCAGTACATGGGATTTCATATACTCCTTGATTTTCTAACTCAATTTTGTCTTTAGGGTTTCTTAGGATGGTGGATATTTTTCTGTTTGTGCAGAATGCTGTTTTGACGTTATATTTCTGCAGGACTTTGCTGATCTTGTCTGTGGTGCCTTTTATGTATGGGAGGAGGGCTTTGCCGTTTTCTTGTTCTCTGTCATGGATTTTAGTGGGAGTTTCTTTTTGGATTAAGTTGGAAATCTTATTTCTTGGGAATCCGTTGGATGTTAGTACATTAGTGAGAGTGTGTAGTTCGGTTTTTAGGTGTTGTTCGTCAGCTAGGCATTTGGTTCTGGAGATGAGTGTCTTGGCTACGGAGTTGATCTGTGCTGGGTGGTGGTGTGAGCGTGCGTGCAGATAGCGGTTTGTGTGTGTTTTCTTCTGGTAGATGGTGTGTCCTAGGGAGCCATTGGATTTCTTGTAGACTAAGACATCCAGGAAGGGAAGTTGGTTATTAGCTTCTGTTTCCATGGTGAACTGTATTTTGGGGTGTAGGCTGTTGAGGTGTGTAAGGAAGTTGTCCAGTTTTCCTTTCCCATGTGGCCAGATTACGAAGGTGTCATCTACGTATCTGAGCCAGAGTTTGGGTTTGTGATCAGATTTTTCTAGAGCTTGGGTTTCGAAGTGTTCCATGTAGAGGTTTGCAATGACAGGTGAGAGAGGTGATCCCATGGGTGCTCCTTCTATTTGTTTGTATTTTTGTCCGTTATAGATGAAGTATGTGTTGGATAGACAGTGGTTGGTCAGATCTAGGATGTGTTTGGGGGGGTTATATTTGTTTTGGATAGCTGTTAAGGCTTCTTTGATTGGCACTTGGGTGAAGAGGGATATGACATCGAAGCTCATGAGTAGGTCGCTGGGCTGTAAGTTTTGTTTCTTTATGATCTCTATGAACTGGAATGAGTTGGTTACTTGTGAGGTGATGGATTCTGCATAGGGCTGTAGTTGTTTGGCGAGAAATTTGGCTAGATTTTGTAGAGGTGAGCCTATGGAGCTGACTATGGGTCTTAGTGGGTTTCTTCTTTGTGTATCTTGGGGAGACCATAGAGCTTAGGGCATCTGGATGATTTCTCTCTTGGAATGATTCTTTGTTGGATCTCTTCGCTGATGGGAGAGGCTTTTATTTTGGATCTGGTGGTTTTCTCCAGGTAGGTGGTGGGATCTGTGTTTAGGGGTTTGTATGTGGAGTCTTGGAGTAGGTTGGTTAATTTGGTTTGGTAGTCAGATGTGTTCATGACCACCGTGGCGTTGCCCTTGTCTGCTGGTAGGATTATTATGCTGGCGTCTTGTTTCAGGTTAAGTAGTGCTGTCTGCTCCTCTTTGGGTAAGTTGCTTTTGGGTGGCTTGCTGGTGCAGAGTATGTTGGTGATTTCAAGTCTGATTCTATTAGCGTCATCGGGGTTGATTTTGGTCAGGCTGGTTTCAACTCCGCATATAATGGTTTCAGTGGGGATATGTTTGTGGGGATACCATTATATGCGGAGTTGAAACCAGCCTGACCAAAAATGTTATATATATATAACATTTTTATTGTTAGATATATATTTGTACATGTAAACCAAGAAAAATTCAAGTTAAATGCTATTCAACTTAATACATTCAATTTAAATTTGTAAACATTCTTCACTCCGTATATCAAGATTTAACTATAAGCCAGATACATTTTCTTTGATTGGTGTTTCTCTTGTATGTAGTCTATCCAGTGTTTCCAGTCCAACATAAAAGGGATGGAAAGAAGAAGAAGAAGAAGAAAAAAGATCTCAACACCGTCGAGAGAAGGTTTCAGCGTTGCTGCTAATGAGCTGAGCTCTTTCCTTAGGACGGCAAGCTCTGGTACCTCGGAGAATTCGTTTGTTCTCTTCTGAAACCAGTGACATTCATAGCCATTATTATTTGCTCGGTCTTGGCTGGATGCCTGGAACTTTTCAGCCAACGTGTTAAAAATCTGGAGGATCAATAAACAAGCCACGCTTTCTCTCCCTGGTTCTGGGAAAAGGGAAAAGCAGAGAATCGGCAAAAAAAGGATTTGCAGGCCTGCTGTTTCTCCAAGGAAAATGATGTGGCAGGCGTGTGTGGAAACTCAAAATCCAATCAAAGAAATACAGGGCTTCTTTTGACTAAGCCCAAACTGAGGGACCACGCGGCGCTAGCCTATCCCATCCCAGGCTGGATTTGAACCATCTTTTGAGGCTCACAAGGGTATCCCAGAAGGCTTGTAGAAAGTTGCAGCTAAGTCTTAGCTCAGGGGTCTTTCAACTTGGCCCTTTGATGACTTGTGGACTTCAACTCCCAGAATTCCTCAGGCAGGCAGGTGTGCCTGGCTGAGGAATTCTGGGAGTTGAAGTCCACAAGTCCTCAAAGGGCCAAGTTGGAAGACCCCTGCCTTAGCAGAGGAAAGCCTTAGAACTGGGCCTTTTCAACCTTGCAACTTTAAGAGATGTGGACTTCAACTCCCAGAATTCCCCAGCCAGTTGAAGTCCACACCTCTTAAAGTTGCAAGGTTGAGAAGCACTGATTTAAAACATTAGAACAGCCCTGGCTGATTTAGTCACAGTTCGTCCTAATACAGCCGGAGTCTTCAAACTTGGCTCTTTTATGACTTGTGGACTTCAACTCCCAGAATGGAATTCTGGGAGTTACATAAGAACATAAGAACCTAAGAAGAGCCATGCTGAATCAGGCCAAAGCCCATCGAGTCCAGCATTCTGTGTCACACAGTGGCCCACCAATTGTACATGGGGATCTTGAGCAGAAAGAGAAGGCAAAACCCTCCCTTTCCCTTGACCCCCAACAAATGGTACTCAAGGGAATCCTGCCTGCCTCAACCAGCATAGAGGTGGCACATGGACATCCGTTTTAATAACCACCGATACACTTGGCCTCCATGAATCTATCTAGCCCTGCCTTGAAGCTGTCAAGGCTGACAGCTGTCACGACCCCTTTTGGAAGTGAATTCCATAAACCAACGACCCTCTGGGTGAAGAAATATTTCCCTTTATTTGTCCTCACTTTCTTAGCTATGAGCTTTAGGGAGTGCCCCCTTGTCCTGGTATTGTGTGATAGAGAAAAGAATTTTTCTCTATCCACCTTTTCTATCCCATGCATGATTTTATACACTTCGATCAAGTCACCCCTTAAACGCCGTCTTTCAAGGCTGAAGAGACCAAGGCGTTGCAATCTGGTTTCATAAGGGAGGCGCTCCATTTCCTTGATCATTCTTGTTGCCCTTTTTTGCACCTTTTCCAGTTCCATTATATCCTTCTTGAGGTGCGGTGACCAGAACTGTACACAGTGCTCCAAGTGTGGTCTCACCATCGATTTGTACAGAGGCAACACTTGCTGACTTATTTTCGATTCCCTTCCTAATCATGCCAAGCATGGAATTTGCTTTTGAAGTTGAAGTCCACAAGTCATAAAAGGGCCAAGATGGAAGAGCCCTGTCTTAGCTGATCTCAAATTCACAAGCAAGGTCATACTTAGTTACAGATAGTGCTCAGCTTACAACCACAATGGAGCCCAAAAATTCTGTTGCTAAGCAAGACATTTGTTAAGTGAGTTTTGCCCCCGTTTTACGACCTTTCTTGCCAAAGTTTTTAAGGGAATCACTGCAGTTAAGTTGGTAACATGGTTGTTAAGTGATTCTGGCTTCCCCGTTGACTTGGCTGGTCTGAAGGTCATGGGACACCGCAACCGTCATAAATGTGGACCGGTTGCCAAGCCTCTGAATTTTGATCACGTGACCATGGGGATTCTGCAACCGTCGTAAGTGTGAAAAGCGGTCACGAGTCGCTTTTTTCAGTGCCGTTGTAACTTTGAAGGGTCGCTAAAAGATCTGTTGTAAGCCAAAGGCTGCCTGTACTATTGTATCTGGATATGAGACCATTAGGAAATCTCAGAGCTGTCAGCTAGAGTGGGAAGGTAAGAAACCATCCAGAAAGAAAACAGTAGCAAACCATTTACACACGTTTGTCATCTTGTGTGCTTGAATCAAGCCAGCAAGAGTCAGGTTTAGCTCAAAGGAGATGTTACTGACATAATAATAATAATAATAATAATAATAATAATAATAATAATAATAATAATAATAATAATAATAATAATAATGAGGAGGAGGAGGAGGAAGAGGAAGAAGAAGAAGAAGAAGAAGAAGAAGAAGAAGAAGAAGAAGAAGAAGAAGAAGAAGAAGAAGAAGAAGAAGAAGAAGAAGAAGAAGAAGAAGAAGAAGAAGAAGAAGTAGTTGGAAGGGACCCTGGAGGTCATCAAGTCCAACCCCCTGCTCAGGCAGGTAACCCTATACCATTTCGGACAAATGGCTGTGCAGTCTCTCCTTAAAAACTTCCAGTGTTGGAGCATTCACCACTTCTGGAGGCAGGTTGTTCCAGGAAGTTTCTCCTTAGTTCTAGGTTGCTTCTCTCCTTGATTTGTTTCCATTCATTGCTTCTTGTCCTGCCTTCAGGCACTTTGGAGAATAGCTTGACTCCCTCTTCTTTGGGGCAGCCCCTGAGATATTGGAACACTGCTATCATGTCCCACCTCGTCCTTCTCTTCATTAAACTAGACATTCCCAATTCCAACAACCGTTCCTCATATGTTTTAGCCTCCAGTCCCCTAATCCAGGGCTTTTCAACCAGTGGTACGGGTACCACTGTGGTACATTGGCACCTGGCAGGTAGTACGCGACCATCCTAGAAAAGTGGTAGCGGGGGAGGGGAATGAGCTGAGGATCAGCACTTCTTCGGGGCTGTCAGGGCTCAGTGGAAACACAAGGATCAGCGCCAGGCTCCAGCTGGAGCTTGGCGCTGATCCTGGCACTTCTGCTGAGCCCAGAAGAAGCGCCGATCAGCTGGAATGTTGCAGCCTCTCCAGGTTTTTGTGATTTACATTCAGATGCTTGGCGAACTGATTCATATTTATGACGGTCACAGTGTCCCAGGGTCATGTGAAGTGACCAAAACCTGCTGCAACCACCCAGCAGACGGGGGGGGGGGGATAAAAACACCCCCACCCCACCCCCACTGCCAATCCTCAACAGAAATGCTCACAACAATGAAAACCTCGGACAGGAGGAAGAGCGCCGCCAGGCAGGCAGGCAGATGTCTTGCTCGGCTGTGGCTTGGGGGGCACTTTTTTCAGTGCCATTGTAACTTCGAACAGTCAGTAAGCGAACTGTTGTAAGTTGAGGATTACCTGTACTTTATCACTTTTTTCCTTTTTAGGGCGGGGTCATCAAGTTTTTGACACCTTGCTAGGCGACTGGTGGTACTCGGATATTGCCATATGCTAAAAGTGGTACAATGGGTGAAAAGGTTGAAAAGCCCTGCCCTAATCACCTTTGTTGCTCTTCTCTATACTCTTTCTAGTGTCTCAACATCTTTTTTACACCGTGGTGACCAAAACTGGATTCAGTATTCCAAGTGTGGCCTTACCAAGACATTGTAAAGTGGTATTCATACTTCACGTGATCTTGATTCTATCCCTCTGTTAATGCAGCCTAGCACTCTGTTGGCTTTTTTGGCAGCTGCAGCACACGGCTGATTCCTATTTAAGGGATTGTCTACTAGGACTCCGAGGTCCCTCTCACAGTTACTACTATTGAGCAAGGTGCCACCTATGCTGTATTTGTGCATTTGGTTTTTCTTGCCTAAATGTAGAACCTTACTTTTTTCACCATTGAATTTCATTTTGTTAGATAGCGCCCAGTGTTCAAGTCTGTCCAGATCCTTCTGTATCTTAAGCCTGTCTTCTGGAGTGTTGGCTATTCCTGTCAGCTTGGTGTCGTCTGCAGATTTGATGAGTTCCCCATCTATCCCCTCGTCCAAATCATTGACGCTTATTCTGAATTTATACAGATTGCACTTCATCATCCATGAGATAATTAGGCCAGTTCAGAAATCCCTTTCCAGATTCCCACCACTTCTTTCCCTTTGGCCAGTCAACAGGGATAGGCATGGCTCAGCTTGGAAACCTCTCCCTTTCCCCTCAGCATGGCTGGCTCAGGAATTCTGGGAGTTGAAGTCCACCAGTTATAAAAGAGCCAAGCTTACCTACCCCTGGGCCTGTGGTTCTGGCTGGACAGTGGTTACCATGGCACTTGATTGCTGAATTCTTCTGCAAATCAGCCTTTCAACTCATGCTACCGTAGTAAAGCATTTTCCTTTCCATGGCCACGATTTTTCTTCTTTCCTTCCTTTTTTGGGGGTTATACACTGACTCCTTCTGTCCATGGCATTGGAGCACCAGCAGTATGTGTTTGTGTAACACACCACAATGTTATAGTCCTTCCAGAAGGAGAAACTGGTAGAAGGTAGGCAGACAGGCAGAAAGGAAGGAACGAAAAAAGAAAGATTTTGGGATGGGGGAGGGGAGGGTGGGAGGAAAGGAAGGAAGGAGGGAGGGAGGAAGGAAGGAAGGAAGGAAGGAAGGAAGGAAGGAAGGAAGGAAGGAAGGAAGGAAGGAAGGCTGATCAGGAAGGAAGGAAGGAAGGAAGGAAGATCTTGATGAGGAAGAAAGGTTGACCTGGTTGGATTGGAAGGAAGGAAGGAAATTCATTCACTTTTTAAATACTAAACCATCATTTAAAAAAACAGCCATAGTGTTAACAGTCTTCTTATTACTTGAGCTAGAAGCAGCTGGGTGTTGTTGGGGTAGGGATGATGGCTCGGGGGGGGGGGGGAGGAGTAAGAATAGCGAGATGAAGAAAACAGGAAACATGAAGAAAGAAGGGAAACAGGAAGGAAGGAAGGAGGGAGGGAGGGAGGGAGGGAGGGAAGGAAGGAAATGGGATGGAAAGAAGATGAAAGAAGGAAGGAGATGGTAAGAGTGGAAAGAAGGAAGGAAGGAAGGGAGGAAAGAAGGAAGGAAGGAGGGAGGGAAGGAGGGAAGGAAGGAAGGAAGGAAGGAAGGAAGGAAGGAAGGAAGGAAGGAAGGAAGGAAGGAAGGAAGGAAAGAGCTAGCCATGCGGCACAGGTCCGAATGGCCATGGAAGGCAGACACCAATGATGGAAGAAGATAAACGATCCCTGCAACAACCCCTGGAATGAATTGGAACAGGAACAAAATGAAGACAGACAGACAAACTGCTGGAATACACTGCCTTTGAGGAGGGGGAAAAGATGTGCAGGCTCAGGGCAGAAAAACGTTGTGTCTTCCCACCCTTGGCTAATGGCTCATGGCCTGCACTAGTTGTCCAGATGGACCCAGTTGAGAGGTGCCGCCCCTCCCCAACCAAAGGAAAACCAGTGGTCAGCCAAACCATCTGGAAGCATCAACACATTGCTGTTTTCCTGCTAAGGCCCTTGAGGGCCGAGGCGCAGTGTAGTTCAAATCCATTTCATTAATGTCAGGAACAAGGACTGGATGTGCAGGAATTACAGAACACTGAACATTTCCTTAGATAACTGGGCCTTGCGCCAGCAAGGGCTTTACAGGTGATAACCAGCACCATTAATTGCACTTAGAAATATATCAGCGATCAGTGCAGCTCCCGAAGCAAAGGCACAAATTGTTTGTGCCACCATATTCTGGACCAGCTGCATCTTGCAAGTGGATTTCAAAAGTAACCTTGTGCAGAGTGCATTGCGGTGTTCCAGATCAAAGGATGAGTGCTTGGCTGAAGGCGACCCTGTTCGAAGTGAGGGTTCCGTTGGTGCACAACATGGATTTGGTGTGTGAAGACCTTAGCAGTGGCTGCCACCTATTCCTTGAGCAAGAACTGTGAGTCCCAATAGTCCCAAATTGGGCAGTAGACCCAAAGAGAGAAGTGCAATTTGTCAGAGCACGCACAATCTTATTGTACTGAGATAACCCAGGAGTAAACACAGTAAACAGTGGTCTATATTATATTAAATGGTGGTTTATCTTACATCATCTGCAATATCATATACCAGGAACAATATACATACATACGTTAATACAGCAGGATCCAACACACAGCAGTTACAGCAGGAAAACGGAAGAGAGAATACGTCTGTGGAGCCTTCCCTTTTATACAAAGCTCTTAAAGAGACACAGACCCTGCTGAGTCATTCCCATCATTACATCTTACATTACATCATCTGTTAGCTTCTAAATCATTACCTTGACACAATTCCATTCAGGATTAAAGATAGAACATGGAAGATGTTTCATCCCACAGTGGTCTGATCTTGTTGGGGTGAGCTTCAGCCTATTCTCCCCCCTCCAGTTCCCCACTAGTGTGACACTAGCACAAGACACCAGCTCAAGACATTGACGATACCCCCGATAGGTGTGTAGGTATCATATACATTAGGGGTGTGAAACTGCCGGCCCATTGGCTGGTTTCATCATACTGAAGCCGCGCCCACCCCTTTGCCAACAATGTAAAAAGAGTCGCGATACATCGCAACACGCCACGTGGCGTGGTGAGTTTGACACCCGTGATATACACCAAGGGTCTCCAACCTTGGCAACGTTAAGATCCGTGGACTTCAACCCCTAGAATTCCCCAGCCAGCATGGCTAGCTGGGGAATTCTGGGAATTGAAGTCCATGGATCTTAAAAGTTGCCAAGGTTGGATATCCCAATCTACATTTTGATAAGACTTGGCCCAAAACTGGAAGGTGACCTCCCAGCTCCAATCAGATATTTACCAGTAGGAACAAGAGTGTCAAACGCTGAGATACCCTGCACATCGGGGGGGGGGCACAGACTTGCTCTCTTCTCCTTGTGAACACCTACAGCAACCATGACAGAGAAAGGAAGACGACAACCACAAAACATGTCCCCGTTCCTAATCTCCACTCCACTCCAAAGGATACCATGGTCAAATGGCATTGAAAGCCACTAAGCCTCCTACAGGTCCCGTCTGTTAGACAATGTCGTCTGACGGGGCCTAGGGCAAGGGCCTTCTCTGTTGCTGCCCCAGCCCTCTGGAACCAGCTTCCCTCAGAGGTTCGTACTGCTCCCTCCCTCCTAGCTTTCCGGAAACTCTTGAAAACACATTTATGCAGACAGGTTTGGGGCGTGTGAGCTGCACTCTGCCCCTGGGCCTTTGATTGTGACTGTATGTTGTATGAGTGAAATTGATTGCCTGGTTTTTACATTGTGAATTGGCAGTTTTAATTGATTTTGTGTTATACTTGTATTTTTGTTGTGAGCCGCCCTGAGTCTTGGGAGAAGGGCGGCATATAAGTCTAATCAAATCAAATCAAATCAAATCAAATCAATCAATCAAAGGATTGAAGAAAGCCACCAAGAGATCAAAGGATCAAAAGATCAACTAGGAAGGTTCACTGTCCCCTTCCTGACTCCATCAGAGGTCACCAGCAAGCATGACCACCGCTGTCTCAGTACTACGTCCGGGCCTGAAACCAGACTGAAGGAAGCCTAGATAAGCAGAACACAGAAGAAGAGAATGGAAGGAAGCCAGAGGCAAGGATTGAACTAAATGAATCTCACTCTTAATGCAATTTGCCTCCCGGAAAGTCACAGGAGAAAACTGGGGCAAAGGGCCACATATCCATTTTTGATAAGCAGCCTAGCTTTGCTCAAACCAATTTAGGCAATGCGGCATATCACCAGGTGAGATCTGACCACGGTGGGGAAAATATAGCAGTTCTTCCCTGACAAGTGAAGGGGAAATAATTGTAATAGGTTTGTTCTATCTAGACAGAACAAAAGCTTGCCTCTGCGTTTTAAATTGCTTTAGATCTCTTTTGCTGATTAATGGCAAAGCTTTTTTTTTCCTCCCTGCGAGCGTCCTTTTCATTTTTATTTTTGATAGCTGCAATTAAGTAAGTGCCAGACGTTGCCAGTTTCATTTAAAAGTAGGGTGTCCAATAGAAGAGAATCTCTATCACAGGGTTGCACTGTTGCTCTCTGAGCTTGGTTGTTTTCTTGCAGACATTTCATTAACCAACTAAGTAACATGATCGTTGCTAGAAGGGACTGGCATTTGCAGGGAGGAGGAGGAGGAGGAGGAGGAGGAGGAGGAGGAGGAGGAGGAGGAGGACCACGACTGTGGAGTCCCTGGTGCTCTCTGAATTGGTTGTTTTCTTGCAGATGTTTCATTACCCAACTAGGGAACAACATCATTGCTAGAAGGAGTGGCATTTTCAGGGAGGAGGAGGAGGAGGAAGAGGAGGAGGAGGAAGAGGAAGAGGAGGACGACAATGACTGTGGAGTCCCTGGTGCTCTCTGAATTGGTTGTTTTCTTGCAGATGTTTCATTACCCAACTAGGGAACAACATCATTGCTAGAAGGAGTGGCATTTTCAGGGAGGAGGAGTGGGAGGAGGAGGGGGAGGAGGAGGAAAAGGAGGAGGAGGAAGAGGAGGAGGAAGACTGTGGAGTCCCTGGTGCTCTCTGAATTGGTTGTTTTCTTGCAGATGTTTCATTACCCAACTAGGGAACAACATCATTGCTAGAAGGAGTGGCATTTTCAGGGAGGAGGAGGGGGAGGAGGAGGGGGAGAAAAACAACTGTGGAGTCCTTGGTGTTCTCTGAGCTTGGTTGTTTTCTTGCAGACATTTCATTACCCAACTAAGGAACAACATAATTGCTAGAAGGGAGAGGGGTTCTCTTTCGGTTTAAATAGAGCATCTTGCCCTGGCAGTGTTGGTTGGGGTAGATCCTTGATTAGGGTATTGATTTCTCCTAGATTGAATGCCTGGTGTTAATCCCTGTTTATCGGTATGTTTGTTACTGGTGAGGATGCGTTCTGGAGAAGAAGCAACGGGTGGAAACTCACCAAGGAGAGAAGCAACCTAGAACTAAGGAGAAACTTCCTGACAGTGAGAACAATTAACCAGTGGAACAACCTGCCTCCAGAAGCGGTGAATGCTCCAACACTGGAAGTTTTTAAGAAGAGACTGGACAGCCATTTGTCTGAAATGGTATAGGGCTCTCCTGCTTGAGCATGGGGTTGGACTAGAAGACCTTCAAAGTCCCTTCCAACTCTGTCATTCTAAAAGTAGGACACCAAGTGATCCCTCCTTTATTCTGGTGGACAGTCAAGATGTCTCCAACAACGCTGAGGTTGGAAGTAGGGGAGAAAGAACCCAAATCCTCCAACAGCTTCCGATTAAAGTTGCAACGTGCAGAAAAAAAATTGCAGATTTTCCAGGTAACCGATTGACCAGCAGGTAACTGGCCGGGAGAACGTCAGACTCCAAAATGGGATTAAGTCGTTTAAATGGCCCCTTCCAACTTTACAATTGTACCGGTATACATCTCTCGTCTTTCCCGTAATGCTTCAGCGGGAGGTGGAACTCAGCCCAAGACCTCGAAAAGCCAAGCTTTGATTTCTTCTTGGCAACCTCGGCGTAATTATTCTCTGAACAACGGGAAAAAGAGAAAAAGGATAATCTGAGGCATTATTTCCATGCCCCTGGAGAGGTTTGTAAACAATTCCAGTTGTGGGCCTAAGGCAAATTATTCTTTAAAAATATATATATGAATAGATATTGAGAGATTAATGGTAATCTCTGCATTACTGTATATTCCTACACGTGTAGTCCTCAACTTAACGACTACAATTGGGGCTGAAATTTCCATGGCTAACCAAGGCCATTGTTAAGTGAGTTGTGCCCAATTGTATGGCCCTTTTTTGCTATGGTTGTTAAGCAAATCATTGCGGTTATTAAGTGAATCAGGCAATCATTAGGCAGAATTCATCTTCTCCCGTTGATTTGGCTTGTCAGGAATCAGCTGGGAAGGTTGCAAATCATGATCGTATGATCCTGGGACACTGCAACTCTCCTAAATGCTATTACTACTACTACTACTACTACTACTACTACTACTACTGCTGCTGCTGCTGCTGCTGCTGCTGCTGCTGCTGCTGCTGCTACTGATAATAATAATAATAATAATAATAATAATAATAATAATAATAGTAATAAATCTAGTCCAACCCCCTGCTTAAGCAGGAAACTCTATACCATTTCAGACAAATGACTGTCCAGTCTCTTCTTTAAAAACTTCCAGTGTTGGAGCATTCACCACTTCTGGAGGCAGGTTGTTCCACTGGTTAATTGTTCTCACTGTCAGGAAGTTTTTCCTTAGTTCCAGGTCGCTTCTCTCCTTGATTCATTTCCATCCGTTGCTTCTTGTCCTGCCTTCAGGCGCTTTGACTCCCTCTTCTTTGGGGCAGCCATGTTGGTTGCCAAGTACCTGAGTTTTGATCACGTGACCTTGGGGACGCTGCAAATGGTCATATGTGTGAGGACCAGTTGTAAGTCACTTTTTTCAATGCTGTTCTAACTCTGAAGAGTCTTTAAATCAGGGGTCTTCAAACTTGGCCCTTTTATGACTTGTGGACTTCAACTCCCAGAATCCCTCAGCCAGCGTGCCTGATTTAAATGAACGGTCGTAAGCCAAGGATGCCAGTTCGCTTCCTTAATTGGTAAGGAGTTTTGTTTTTTTTGGTGGGGGGGGGGACAGGCTTGTTTCTAAGAGATTATTTTGACCCGGGTGTCCTCAAGGAGATTCAGATGCCAAGATGGCCCACCTGAATCCCATTCCTGAGCTCATGCATGGGCATTTCAGCGCAGCTAATTAGGTTTTATGACTATTGGAAACATTTAGTAAAAAAAAAAAAATTATCTTGGGAGTTATCTGAATAATATCTTCAGGGACCTAAACCCCCTCTCTCTACCCCTCTGTTTTTTTACATTATAAATTATAATCCTGCAGCCTTTTCCATAACAAAATACTTTCCCCACACACACACACACACACAAAGGTTGGCCTAATTAAGTCTGAAAGCAATTTTATTTCTTCCAACCGTTGCTCCGGGTTGCCCTCTGCTGTAAACAGTTTTAATGTCCCATTTTTTTGAGCCAGTCAGAAATGGAGAAAGATGCGATCTCTCTTCCAATTGAATAGCAATCTTGGCAGCGTTGCTTCTTTATATACTCATCTTGGGTTGGTTTTTTGGCAAATCAGCGTTGGCTTTCAAAAAGCTTTTATGTCATTTATTTTCTACTCATTCCCCAGCCTTAAGACAAAAGCCGATCCAGGTTTTCCTCCACCGTAATGAATTGCTCCTTTCCTTTGATCGTTTCAGAACATGGGCAAAACCTTCCTGAAATTCAAGTCCACATCCTTTTTGAGTATGGGTAGCATTTGAAAGAGAAATAGAAATCTTGGCAAGACGTTCATCTTTACTGCTGCTATCCTGCCCAGCAAGGATAGTCGTAGTGTTTTCCACCTTTCCAGATCTGCTTGTATCTTGTTCCATAGTACCTCGTAGTTATTTTTGTATAATTTTGCATTCGTTGTTTCTATCTCCACTCCCAAGTATTTAACTTTCTTAACTATTTCACAACCCGTTATTCTTTTCAAGTCCTCTTTAGCTTTGTTGTCTAGATTTTTGACTAGCATCTTCATTTTTGATATATTCACTTTAAAACCTGATACCTTGCCATAGTCTTTCATTATCTCCATCAAACTCCTTGCTGATTGTACTGGTTGCGATACTGTCACCAGCAGGTCGTCTGCGAAGGCACACAGTCTGTAGTCCTGGTGTCCAATCTGTATGCCCTTTATGTCCTCTGCTGCTCTTATCTTGTTCAGCAGAATCTCCATCGTTAAGACAAATAACAGTTGTGACAGCGGACAGCCCTGTCTCGTGCCTCTTTCTATGTTGAATGGGTCTGTTAGTTCGCCATTCACAATGATCTGGCCCGTTTGTTTCTGGTAGATTGCCATTATGGAGTTGAGGAACTGCTGTCCCATTTTCATCCCCCGGGCCAGGTTCGTCAGGAATGGCCAATTCAGTCTGTCAAAGGCTTTTTCTGCGTCCACAAACATGAGGGTAGCAGGTACCTGGTTGTGCCTTTCCAAGTACTCTATTATGTTCAACAGCTGTCTCACGTTGGTTTTCATCTGACGTCCTTGTATAAACCCCGTTTGATCCGGGTGAATTATTTTTTGTAATACAGTCATTAATCTGTTGGCCAAAACTTTTCTGAAGATTTTGTAGTCTGTGTTCAATAGTGAGATGGGCCTATAGTTAGCCGGTTGCGCATTATCTTTCCCCTCTTTGGGGATTAGGGAAATGTAGGCTGCTTTCCAGGAGGGTGGGACTTGGCCTCCTTCTTGTATGTTGACAAAGAGCTTTCTGAGGGGTTCTAACATCTCCTCCTGGAGATGCTTGTAGTAGGTCGCTGTTATCCCATCCGTCCCAGGCGATTTTCCTTTTTTCAGTTGTTTGATCACTGAGTGTATTTCCTCCTTCGTGATTGGGGCGTTCAGGGCCTCTCGTTGTGTATCGGTGAGTATCATTAATTTTTCGTTTTGTAGAAACTTTTCTATCTCTTTGTCCTGTATGTTCTCCTCGGTGTATAGCTTTGAGTAGAACTCGGTGAAAGCTTTCTTAATGGTTTCCTGTTTGAATTCTTCCTTGCCTTTGTACTCTATCTTTTCAATTATGTGGGCTTTCTGTTTCTTTCTTATGGTGTAAGCCAGCCACCGACCTGTTTATTGGCGCTACAGAATGTCTTGTGTTTTGCGTATTGTATATTCCTTGCTACTTGCTCCGCCATCAGCAAATCGAATTGTTTTCTTAGTATCTTAATTCCTTCTTTTGTGGCTTTGTCCTCCGATCTTTTTATTAATAATTGTTCCTGTTTCTTTATCTCTTCCTCTAGCTCCTTTCTTTTTCATTCTTGTTTACGTCGGTGCCTGGCATTCATGTTCATGAGGATCCCGCGCATATATGCCTTGCTAGCGTCCCAAATCATTTCAATGGGTGTTTCGTTGTTCATATTTATACTAAAGAATTCCTTCATGGCACTTTTGCATTCAGCCACCTCTTTCTCGTGTCTAAACAGGTTTTCATTAATTCTCCAGGATCTCCTTGATTTCCGATCCTGTCTTAATTCCATCCCTACCGGGTTATGGTCTGTTAGTACTTTGGGTAGGATTGACACAGTGTTTAGACGGACTAGCAAGTCACTAGATGTCAGGATGAAGTCAATTCTGGAAAATAATTGATGCCTGTCGGAGAAAAAAGTGAATTCTCTCTTTGCCGTGCCGTTCCCTCCAGACGTCTGTCAGTACAAGGTCCTCCTTCATGTCGTAGAAAGATTTAGGCAACTTGGAGTGCTTCTGTGGGTTAGGTTTTGTTTTCTTCTTGTCCAGGGCAGTCTCTATGACCCCGTTCCAATCTCCCAGAATAATACATGATCTGTAGTTGAGTTGTATTAACTTCTTGTGTATCTTTTAGTAGAATTTTCCTTGTTGTTGACTTGGTGCATATATGCCCATCACTAGAATTTTCTCGTCCTCCTGTGTCACTTCGATTGCTGAGTATCTACCCTGGGAGTCCGACTCTACTAGCTTAGCTATTACATGTTTCTTCACGTATATAACAATCCCATTCTTCTTTCGTGGCGCCGCTGCGACAAAATGTATACCTAGTCTGTTGTTGATTAAGTATTTCTGCTCCGCTGCTCTGATGTGTGTTTCTTGTAGGCAGGTTATGTCGTTTCTTCCTTGATACAGGTAATGAAATATCTTTCTCCTTTTCTGTGGGGAATTTAGTCCGTTGACGTTCCATGTCAAGTATTTAGTTGTCATCGTCGGTTTCAGGATACTCTTGCAAGACCGCTTCTGTTCTATCTCCTGTGTTCTTCTTTGGTCTTGTTCCCATGGTATCCAGGTTGGTGCTCAAGTTGCGTAGAGGGATCGTGTCGTGCTGCTCCGTGCGTTTGGTGGTGGATCTTAGTATCCTGCTCTCTGCAGTCTGTCCTGTTCCCTTGTTGTTGTTGCTTCCTGTTCTCTGTGTCGTCGTGTCTCGAGTTGGTCCTTTCCTTTCTCTTGCTACTGCATCGGTCTGTATTTCTGTGTGGGCTGCTCGTTGTTCTCGGTCCCTTCTGCGTTCCGGTGGCCCTTCTCCGTCTTCTCTCGTGGTGTATTGAGGTCCATCTGACGTCAGTTCCTTTGCAAGGAATTCTCTGGCTTTTTGGACCGAGTTCAGGTAGTATCTTTTATTTTTATAGAGAAGTGACATCCCCGTTCGGGCTTCCCATCTGTATCGCAGAGCGCATAATCTCAGTTCGTCGACCAGGAACTTGTATTCCTTTCTGTCTCGCAGCATCGTCTGGGGGATCTCTTTCAGCACTTTCACTTCCTGCCCCTCTATGTATAAACGCTTGTTGTAAGATGTGACTGAGATGAGGTTCCGGAACCCCTGTGTCGCAAAGTGGATGAGCACGTCCCTTGGTTGACGCCTGTTTGTTGCTGTCCATGCGCCCACTCTGTAGATTCTGTCGAATTGCCATGCGATCTCTGGGGTTGGCTTTCCCAGAAATGTTGCCAGGGCCTCTATAAAGGTTCCGAGCAGGCCCCCTTGGGTTTTGTTTGGTGTCTCTTTCCAACCTCTAAACCTGATTGCGGACGCCATTTGCCAGTATTGTATCATGGAGGATTGGTCTTGGGCCACCCCTTTCATCTCTGCTATCTGTCCCTCTACGTGGTTCTCCACTTCTTCCATCCGCTTGTCCACATTCTCCCTGATCTCCTGGAAGTTTTTCTCCATTTCCTCCCCTATTCCCTTGTAGTGTGCTTGCATTGCCTCCTTCATTTGTTCCAGATCTGTGGCCATCGCCCTGCGTTGCTCCTCCCATTTTCTCTCTAGCTCTCTACCTTGGTCTTTCAGCATTTGTTTTATATCGTTGCATCTTTCCTCCATCTTTTGTTCTGCCTCCACACACCTCCTCTCCATCCTTGTGTCCATTTCCACCAACTTTTTATCCATTCCATCCATCCTTAGTACCAGCGTTTCTATTACCTCTTTTAATTCTTGTATCATGTGTGCTGTTGGGCTGGCCTGTGGGAACAGATGGGTCTGGGGGCCTGTAGTTGGATGGGAGGGTGTGGGGGTGGGTAAAGTGTTTCCTGGTGGTTTAGTAAGCTGGGCTGGGGAGGATACAACTCCCTTCGTTTGTGTCAGTTTGGTCTGTTTGGATGCCATCTTGAGCTTATCCTCCTGTTGTCCTGGCACTGTTTTGGTTTCCAAATTAGACCAGATTAGACACTAGACTGTGATCTGGTGCTGGTCCAGTAATCTGTCCTTTCAGTGGGAGGGGGGCTTCAGGGTTCAGGCAGTGCAGGGCTAGGGGCCTGTAGTCAGGCAGGTCTGTGTTCAGGGAGCCTCTTCAGTGCCTCTGCCTTTGCTTTCTCCTCTCTCTCCTCTCCTCTGCCAGCCTTTCTCTTTTCTTTGCACCTTTTTGGTTCCCTCTTGCCCCTCTTTCTTTGCCTTCTTTCCCAGATCACTTTCTGCTGTTCTCTGCTTGTCTGTGATTCCAGGTCCCTTCTGCCTTCCCTCTACAGCGGCCCAGGGTGCCTTTTAGTCTTCCTCTTATGCCCACCTTCCTCTCTGGTAGGTTCTGCTCTCTTCAGTACCCCTGGGGCTCCCGTTCTGGAGGGTCTGGGGTACAGTGCATGGAGTGTCTCTCTCCAATCCCTCTGCCACCCAGGGTACCCTTTTCTTGTGTCCTCTCCCGCCGTCTGCTTTCTTGCCTCTTCCCTCTTAGGTCTTCTCTCCTCCCCCTATTGTTTTAGCTTGCTTGCCTCCAGCTCCGTTTGTTGTCTCCGTCTTTCTCCACCGCTTCAGGCCGCTCCGCTGCCCTCCCGGCTTTTCCACCCTCTTCGGTTCGTCTGGAGGTCCTCTCTAGGTTGGGAGACCCCCCCAGTTGCCCTCGCCCCTCTTGCCGATGTCGCTCTCCTTTCTCGCCTCTCTCTCACCCGTTCTCCGCCGCCCGAGGCTTCCTCCTTCTGTCCGGCTGCCCCGGCCCTCTCCTCTTTCGTTTTCTGCGTCCGGCTCTCACCTCCGCTCTCCCGTTCTTCCTCACCCCCTGAGGCTCGTCTGGGGGTTGTCTTCGGTCGGCTGGCTCTCCCGGCGGCTTCCGTCCGTCCCTACGATGTTCGTTGCTGCCGTCGTTCGCTCCCGCCGGCTTTCTCCGACTTCAGGCCCACCGGCCGGCTGACCGGCCGCCGCCGGCTTCCTCGGCTCCGTTTGTTGCCTGTGGGGGACCCTCGGCGGCGATTTTCGCTTCTCTGGAGTGTGCCGAGGGTCCTCTTCGGGTGCGCCTACCTCTCCGGCGCTCCCCTCTCCCGGTACCCCGAAATTTTTTCGAAAAGGTAAGCCCCGGTCCGGAGCTTTCTTAGAAGGGCTCCGGTCCTCGTGACCGGAACCCATCCGTTGTTTCTTGTCCTGCCTTCTGGTGCTTTGGAAAACAAGTTGACCCCCCCTTCTCTGTGGCAGCCCCTCAAATACTGGAATACTGCTATCATGTCCTCCTGACTAGACTAGCCATACCCAAATCTGGCAACCATTCATATGTTTTAGTCTCCAGGCCCTTAATCGTCTTAGTTGCTCTTCTCTGCACTTTTTCTAAAGTCTCAACATCTTTTTTTTTTTTGTAACATGGTGACCAAAACTGGATGCAGCATTCCAGGTGTGGCCTTACTAAGGTTTTATAAAGTGGTACTAATACTTCACGTGATTTTGAGTCTAGGCCTGAGTTTACACAGCCAAGGATTGCCAGTTTGATCTAGGGATTAAGGCTCCAGACTGTAATCCCAATTTAAATTTAACTGAGCTTAGCACTTTACAAGAATCGCTCTGCTATTGCTTTACCTGATCTGTTTAAGCCCTCAAAGGGTGCATAACATTTTGTTTAATACTAGAATAGCTCCTCCCAGTGACTATAATCATCAGAGTAACTGAGGGAAGGGATTTACACTGGATTGGGATAGCACTGCTAATGTTCAAAACCATTTACAGGTAACCTACCTGTTGCCTAGCAATGCTTCAATTACAACAGAGCCCTGCAAAAGGTACTTAGGCCCCATTCTCAAGTTCTGATGGTCAGATAGACACCCTTCCTCCGCAGTCCTAATTCCACTGTGGTGTATAATTTAGACACACACACACATCACACAAACATTGTTATCTCCAGGGCTTTTTTTTCTCATAGAACACCCAGAACGGAGTTCCGGCACCTTTTTTGGATGGAACCTTGTAGGGTAGGCAAGGCATGTTGTATGAAGTGTGTGAGTTCCGGCACCTTTTTTATATATATAGAAAAAAAGCACTGGTTATCTCCAAAGATTTTGAAACGTTTTTGCACTGTTTCTCCCAAGTAAATGATTTGCAACCTTTTCTCTAAAGCAGGGGTCTTCAAACTTGGCCCTTTTGTGACTTGTGGACTTCAACTCCCAGAATTCCTCAGCCAGCATGGGGAAACTATGGCCCCTTCAGGTGGCTGTGGGATGAAACATCTTCCATGTCCCATCTTTAATCCTGGACTAGAAAGGTCCCTTCCATCTGTTATTCTTTTCTGTTCTCCTTCTCTGAGCCACATTCCTGGGATTGTCTATGTCTCCCATCCAACTCTAAATACCAAATGAAAACCTTTATTATTTATTTTTTAAAAGACCAGGCACAACAAGTTAGAGCAGTGGTTCTCAACCTTTTTCAGCCCGCGACCCCCAACCGTTCGTAAGTCGAGAACTTTCCGTGCCCGGCAGCGCCCCGCATGTGTGGTGCTGCCCCCTGCGCTGGCTGAGGCATAGCTGGCAAGGGCCAGTGACGGCGCAGGGCGACCACTGTCTGGGCCACCAGCTGTCCCAGCCCAAAGGAGGTAAGACACCCGCCAGGCCCCACACGCGCCAAAAACCCTCCCTGCGCCCGCCGCTGCCCTGCTAGCCTTACCTTGGCCACCGCCCATTTGGTGGCGGCAGGCAGGCCCAGGCGCTCCTGGGCGGCCATGGCAAGCAGCAGCAACGGTGCAGGCCGACCACTGGCTGGGCCACCAGCTGGCCCAGCCCAAGGGAGGTAAGGCACCCGCCGGGCCCCATGCGCGCCAGCAACCCTCCCTGCGCCCGCCGGCCTCCCACCTCACACCCCTGGCCCTCTTTTACTTACATTTAGTAGTTGCTCAGCAGGGAGGGGTGGAAACTTCCAGACAGCTCGCCTTCGCTGCAGACAACTTGCAGCACCGTTTGCAGACTGGGACTTTTGGCGGGCTCAGCAGGGCGGAGACAGCCTGGACAATTCCTATTGGCTTTTGAAAGCCAATAGAATTAGACTCTATTCAAGAGAGTCTATTCTATTGGCTTTCAAAAGCCAATAGAATAAGAGGGAGTAGCACAGCTAAGGAAAAGGGGGAAAAATGGTGGACTGCGTTGTTTGGCGACCCCCGTGAAATGGTCGTTCGACTCCAAATGGGGTCCCGACCCACAGGTTGAAAACCTCTGGGTTTGAGGCTGCCACCTGCTATATTTTGTAGCAAAGCAACTCAGTGGTCAGAGTAATGTTATTGAGAACGCACAGGGCATATGCCTCAATATTTCATGATGCCAATCCAAACTTTAGAGCAGGGGTCTTCAAACTTGTGGACTTCAACTCCCAGAATTCCTCAGCCAGGTGCATTTTAATTTTCATTTTTATCATCATCCAGAAAGGAAAAACACAAGATAGTCAGGCACATAGGAATATCCTGAGGTAAATCAAACGGTATACAGAACACACAGAGGAAAAAAGGCGGGAAAAAAGGGAAAACCCCCTTCATACCCACAGCAACCAATCAGAGTGCAGATTGCCTCATGCATGAGTCAGCACCTCTAATTCAGGGGTTTTCAAACTTGGCCCTTATGACTTGTGGACTTCAACTCCCAGAATTCCTCAGCGAGGCGTGCCTGGCTGAAGAATTCTGGGAATTGAAGTACGCAAGTCATGAAGGGGCCATAGTTCCCCCATGCTGGCTGAGGAATTCTGGGAGTTGAAGTCCGCAAGTCAGAAAAGGGCCAAGTTTGAAGACCCCTGGACTAAGTAAGTACAGATAGTCCTCGACTTACGACCACAATGGACCCCCAAATTTCTGTTGCTAAGTCAGACCTTTGTGAAGTGAGTTTTGCCCCATTTTAAGACCTTTCTGGCTACCGTTGTTAAGTGAATCACTGCAGCAGTTAAGTTAGTAACATGGTTAAGTGAATCTGGCTTCCCTATTGACTTCGCTTGTCAGAAGGTTGCAGAAGGGGATCATGTGACCCCGGGACAGCTCGGCCGTCGTAAATATGAGTCCATTGCCAAGTGTGTGAATTTTGATCAGCTGACCATGGCGATGCTCCAAAGGTCGCTAAGTGTGAAAAATGATCCTAAGTCACTTTTTTCAATGCTGTTGCAACTCTGAACGGTCACTACATGAATTGATGTAAGTCGAGGGCCACCTGTGTTGCTCCATCCTATCATCCATTGGCCTCTAAGGTTGTTGTTGTTAGTTGCAAAGTCCTGTCCGACCCATCACGACCCCATGGACAACGTTCCTCCAGGCCTTCCTGTCCTCTACCATCTTCTGGAGTCCATTGAAGCTCACGCCTCCTGCTTCAGGGACTCCATCCAGCTCCCTCATTCTCTGTCGTCCCCTTCTCCTCTTGCCCTCCATCTTTCCCAGCATCAGGCTCTTCTCCAGGGAGTCCTTCCTTCTCATTAGGTGGACAAAGGACTTGAGTTTCCACTTCAGGATCTGGCCTTCTAAAGAGCAGTCAGGGTTGATCTCCTCTAGGACTGACCGGTTGGATCGCCTTGCAGTCCAGGGGACTTGCAGGAGTCTGCTTAACTCAGCGGTTCTCAACCTGTGGGTCGCGACCCCATTTGGGGTCGAACGACCATTTCACGGGGTCGCCAAACACCGCAGTCCGCCATTATTTTTTTTGGTCGGCCATTTTTTTTTGGTCGGCCATTTTTTCCCCTTTGCGATGCGAGCCATCGCGCCGCGCATGCGTGATGCGGGCCTGCCATTTTTTTTTATTTTGGTCGTTCATTTTTTTTTTTTGGGTCGGCCATTTTTTTCCCCTTTGCGATGCGGGCCGTCGCGCCACGCATGCGCGATGCGCCCCGTCGCGCCGCGCATACGTGATGCGGGCCGGGGTCGAGCCCCGGAAAAGATTGAGAACCGCTGGCTTAACTGCTGGCCCGCAGGCTAGATGCATTGTGGTGAAACCGCGCCCACCCCATTGCTGGAAGAAAAGTCGCCATATGTCACCACATGTCACGTGACGTTGCGAGTTTGACACCCCTGCTCTAAGGGAAGAAGTGCTTGTCTTCTTCATCTTGACCTGCCTTAAGGCTGTGTAGCTACTGAGATGTCTGCCCCCACTAAAGCTGCCCTTTCCTTTAATTGCAAATTTCATGCTTTCATGAGTTTAACCCAGAGAGCCGGGAACCTGTACTAAATTCCCAAGATACCGGAAAGCTGGATTGCGGTATAGTTAATCTCTTTAAGCCCCTCGATGACTCTGCTACAGATACCATTTTCCAATCTGTCCTGACTGACTGGTTGCAAATAAATTAGCCGGGGGCGGGGGAAGGAAGAGAGGGGGCTTTTGCTCCTAGAGGAAAGATGAAAATACAGAATTTCTTGAGAAATAATTAGATTTGGGCACTGGAGATGGTAGAGCTAATAGCGAGAGAGGGTCCGCTGTTAGCTCTATTCGCGCCTTGTGGTCTGACCTATCGGTGGCTAAGGAAGATGCAGGTTGTGTGTTTCCATGGGAACACACTTGTTTAAACCTCTCTCCCTAGGAATGTACTGCAGTAATTTGGAAAAGGGGTTCAGCCTATTATTGTGGGGTCTTTGGTGCTCTCTGAGCTTGGTTGTTTTCTTGCGGATGTTTCCTAATCCAACTAGGTAACATTATCACTGCTAGAAGGGAGTGAGATTTTCAGAGTGAAGAAATTAGTATGGGAGGAGGAGGAGGAGGAGGAGGAGGAGGAGGAGGAGGAGGAGAAAGAAGAAGAAGAAGAAGAAGAAGAAGAAGAAGAAGAAGAAGAAGAAGAAGAAGAAGAAGAAGAAGAAGAAGAAGAAGAAGAAGAAGAAGAAGAAGAAGAAGAAGAAGACGACAACTGTGGGGTCCTTGGTGCTCTCTGAGCTGGGTTGTTTTCTTGTAGATGTCTCATACCCAACTAGATAACATCATCAGTGCTGGAAGGGAGTGAGATTTTCAGAATGAAGAAATCAGAATGGGAGGAGGAGGAAGAGGAGGAGGAGGAGGAGGACTGTGGCGTCCTTGATGCTCTCTGAGCTTGGTGGTTTTCTTGCAGATGTTTCATTACCCAACTAGATAACATCATCAGTGCTGGAAGGGAGTGGGGTTTGCTCTCTGTGTATATAGTAGTGACTTGCCCTGCTAGTGTTGATGGGAGTATTCTTGAGGGTTCCTTGATTAGGCTGTGGTTTACTATTAGCTTGTTTGTCTGAGTTGATTAACACTAGGCCACTGGTCGGCAACCTGCGGCTCCGGAGCCACATGCGGCTCTTTGAGCCTTTCCCTGTGGTTCCCAGCCTCCTCTGCCATTTGCAGAGAGAGACAGAGACAGAGAGAGGCAATTGCGCTTCCCTGCTTCTCTCTGTGTCTCTCTCTCTCTGTGTGTGTGTTTGTGTTTGTGTGTAAAAGAGAGTGCACTCACAGTGTTCTCCGAGGAGCTGAAAAGCTTATTGGGCGGAGCTCCTCCCTTTGCTGCGTCTCTGCAGGAAGCAGGAAGGGCAGGAGAGAGCTAGCTAGCCCAACTATGCTGACTCAGGAATTCTGGGAGCTGAAGTCCATGAGTCATAAAAGAGCCGAGGTTGCCTACCCCTGAGCTTGTTGGAGAACAGCTTGAAGCCAGCTTGCCAAGTGAGCAGCAGATAGGAGAGAAGGAGAGGGGGGGAAGAAAGAGAGAGAGAGGAGAGGGAGAGAGAGAGAGAGGAAAGAGAGAGATAGAAAGAAAGAGAGTGGGGGAAGAGGACTGGCAGACCAAGGGCAGATAGAGAGAGAGGGGGAGAGAGAGAGAGACAGAGACCCTTTTGACATCTAAAATGAAGATAACACTGCATATATCTTTTTTTACCTGTGTGTGTATGTATATATACATACACAGACACACACACAGATACACACACACATCTATAATAAAGGTAAAAAGGATATATGCAGTGTTATCTTCATTTTAGATATCAAAAGGGTTTTGCGGCTCCCGGTGTTTTGTTTTCGGTGAGAAACGAGTCCAAGTGGCTCTTTGAGTGTTTTGGGTTGCCTACCCCTGCACTAGGCCAACAATCAAGAAGTAAACAATACCCCAATAAGGAACTACCAGCTCAGAGGGTTGAGAACTACCTGTATAAAGCAGGCAAAGGCCACAAATGAACTTTGCATGATTACAGAAAGTTAAGCAGACTTAACTTAAGTAGTTGAACAGGAGAACACAGGACATCCAGGTCTGAAGGCTAGATTGGGAAGTTAAGAAATCATCCCCAAAGTGTCCGAAAAGTGTTTTTTGAAGAGGCAACTGGACTTCCTTTGTTTTTCCTTGAAGACATTTTGCTTCTATCCAAGAAGCTTCTTCAGTTCTGACTGAATGGTGGCGAATAGAAGCAAAATGTCTCCAAGGAAACACAAAGGAAGTCCAGCTGCCTCTTCAAAAAGAACCTTTGGGACAACCATGACCTGGATGACAGAGAATCTTGTGGACTTCAACTCCCAGAATTCCTCAGCCAGCCCTCAGGGCTGGCTGAGGAATTCTGGGAGTTGAAGTCCATAAGTCTTAAAGTGGCCAAGTTTGAAGACCCCTGTCCCAGAAGGTGGCAATGAGAAATTACATCCATCTTGCAGTTGAGAAAATCAGTTGGAGGCGCCCATGAAATTACCAAGAGTCCATCTTGAACTTGAGGGAAACTTGGCCTACTACGAAGAACTCCTAATGCAGTGTTCCTCAACCTCAGCAACTTAAAGACCGATGGACTTCAACTCCCAGAATTCCCTAGCCAGCCATGCTGGCTAGGGAATCCTGGAGACTGAAGTCCAACAGCTTAAAGTTATGAAGGCTGAGAAATCCTGTCCTAAAATATTAAACCCATTTCAGAAAGGAGGTCAAAATAACCCAAAGCTCCGGAATCAGAGCAAATAGTCCATTGGTAAGAATTTCTGAGGTATTTTCGCCTTCAAACAACCATCAGTCTTTCTATAAACAGTTTAAAAATGGCTGACAGCCAACATGGTGGACAATTAATTTTTGCGAGAGGCCACATGAGTAACTCAAGCTGTTGTTGAGCTCTAAATCAGTACGGCTGCGAAGGTGCCTAGGCATGCATGCACGCACGCACATACGTGGACTGAAGAAAAAAAAAGCAGTGACCTTCAAAATAAATCAATGCAGTTTTATTGCATGCATGGTGTTACACTTATTTATATTTGATTTCTAATAACCTAGACAGGGACAATTGAAGGGCTGGTTGTGGCCCCGGGGGGGAGGGGGGAAATGCCCTGGTCTGGGGTAGCATAACCTTTGAGGAGCCTCAAAGAAACATCTTTTTCACCTTACTCCTAAAATAGATGCAGTTTAATGAATTGTCAAATTATCATCTCAGCCTTTTTTCAGAGAGCAAAGGAAAAAGCTGTGCATTTTCCCAACTTACAGTAAATGACCCATCTGCTATAACCTAAAGCAGTGGTTCTCAATCTTTTTAATGCCGCGACCCCCCAACCCGTCGTAAGTCGAGGACTACCTGTATTTCCCTGCCTGGGAACTCCGCGCATGCGTGGTGCCGCCCCCTGCGCCAGCCGAGGCGTAGCTGGCAAGGGGCAGCGACGGCGCAGGACGATCACTGGCTGGGCCACCAGCTGGCCCAGCCCAAGGGAGGTAAGGCATCCTCCGGGCCTCACGTGCGCCAGCAACCCTCCCTGCGCCCGCCGGCCTCCCACCTCCCACCCCTGGCCCTCTTTTACTTACATTTGTAGTAGTTGCTCCGCAGGGAGGGGTGGAAACTTCCAGATAGCTCGCCTTCGCTGCAGACAACTTGCAGCACCGTTTGCAGACTGGAACTTTTGGCGGGCTCAGCAGGGCAGAGACAGCCTGGACAATTCCTATTGGCTTTTGAAAGCCAATAGAATTAGACTCTATTCAAGAGCGTCTATTCTATTGGCTTTCAAAAGTCAATAGAATAAGAGGGAGTAGCACAGCTAAGGAAAAGGGGGGGAAAATGGCGGACTGCGTTGTTTGGCAACCCCCGTGAAATGGTCGTTCGGTACCCCAAATGGGGTCGCGACCCACAGGTTGAGAACCGCTGACCTAAAGAATCAATCTATAGCAGGCAGCTGATTAACCAGTTCCTCCAGATAAAATCCCAACAAGATAACGATATAAATTTAAGTTTCTTCCTTCAAGCTGGCCAGTAATTGTTTACAGGCAGGGCAAAAAGAAACTGATAATTTTTGTTATTCTCCCTATAGGTATAGGATTGATCAAATGATACGTATTAACCCTAGAATAGGGGTCTTCAAACTTGGCCCTTTTATGACTTATGGACTTCAACCCCCAGAATTCCTCAGCCAGCGTGCCTGGCTGAGATATTCTGGGAGTTGAAGTCCACAACTCATAAAAGGGCCACGTTTGAAGACCCCTGTCCTAGAACATCAAGCAGGTCATCCTTTCTTTCCTCTAACAGGAACTTAATAAATATAAAGCAAACAAAATTAAGCAAATGACCTAATGTTTCCATTTATAACCCTGATAATATGTATCCATTCATTCATAAAACATAAACAAGCTGAAACCTGGAAATTATTCTTGGAAGTATACCCTCTCCAGCTATTTAAGACTTTGTTTTGCTCAAGGATGGGAAGGGGGAACCATGTCCAACTAAATTTTATATTTTCAAAAGCAATGAGTGGGTAGAATTAGCCACTGCTTTTTATTTCTTCATTCAGACATCCCTTGGCAGAGTTTTGTCTGCAATTCAGAAGCAGCTCAAGCATTGCAAGACAGGCTACGTTAGATGTACATAATTCTGCCAAAAAGGCGGTTAAATAATTTCTTAGTTTCCCACTTTGTGCTTTGTTTACCGTCTTGCCTCATGGGGAGTTGGTGAAACTCAGAATCTTGCCAACTCTTTCCGACCTTGATAAGCAGGCTTCATAAAAACATGGCATGTTGCCTTGAAATACAATTTCGGAATTGTGTTTGACATCCCGCAAGGATATATATTTTTTGTCCTGTCACAATATGCAGCTTGCTTTTGAGAGAGCGGTGCTGCCTTTCTATTTTACACTGGCGCTAGTGCATTAAATTTCTCGGTAATTTAAGAAGTACTTACCCTTTCAGAGTTCTTTTGAATCTCCACGCTGCTCAGGTGAGGACAGTTCAAAGAGAACCGACTGTGTTTAAAGAATTTGGGAAAGCAAGATAAAAGCTTCGGGGTGTAAAAAGTGTGGAAATTCTAAACCATCAAGTCTGACCTTTGATTTCCTTTTCAGGCAAGCACCTATTATGCTGTCTCGCTCTTTCCACCCAATCTGTTTTCTTAAAATGGCTTTCCCCCCCCTGCCTTTTAAAATTCTTCCCAGCCCAGCGAGCTGTAGAATTTAAAATAAGACCCAGGTGTGGCCGAAGGAAGTAGCTTCACTTCGAAGATGGTATTGTAGTGGTGGTGGTGGAAGGAAAACTCCAACCATCGAAACGATGGCACGCTGGAGAAAATGGTTAAGCAAAATAGATGAGCAAGTGGCCTTGACATCTGTTAGGGATAGTTAGGCCGGGGGTCTTCAAACTTGGCCCTTTTATGACTTGTGGACGTCAACTCCCAGAATTCCTCAGCCAGGCACACGTGCCTGGCTGAGGAATTCTGGGAGTTGACGTCCACAAGTCATAAAAGGGCCAAGTTTGAAGACCCCTGAGTTAGGCCTTCCAGAGTAGAAAAGAGCATATAAACCAGGGATGTCCAACCTTGGCATCTTGAAGACCTGTGGACTTCAACTCCCAGAATTCCCCAGCCAGAAGTCTTAAAGCTGCCGAGGTTTGGCACCCCTGGTATAAACCAAAAATTGAATATTTCAGTGTTGGGGAGGAAAATCAGTGGAAAGATATTACTAGCCAACAGGAAGCAGATTGGCAGGGTCTCTTCAGCACTACGGAGAGCTCCTGAGGATGCACGCATTATTATTCTGATATGTCTTAATCAAGTCATCGTCCAAATGTGGAGACATCAATTCCCACAAGTCCTCATCGGCATACTCTTTGGAATGAATTCTAGGTGCTGAAGTCATACAACTGGGAAGCTGCATTATCCTGATGAGAATCAGAGCCGATAAGGCAGGGTAGATAATCTATTGCTTTCCAGACTTGGATCTACAATTTTCATGAATCCCAGCCAACAAAGCCAAATTCTGGTATGCAATTCAGATACCAGAGTAGAATACTTTATTTGGCCAAGTGTGATTAGACTACGGTACAGAAACACTCAGCCTACTTGCAAAATGACAGAGGAAATAATAATACTAAAAGTGCGTAACCAGGAGAAAGGGGAAATAAGAGATAATAAAAGAATAAATAATACTACAGCCACATTCTATGGCCTAATAGCAATAGCAAGAGCACTTAGAGTTATATACTGCTCCACGGTGCTTTACAGACCTCTCTAAGCGGTTTACAAAGTCAGCATATTTGTCCCCAACAATCCAGGTCCTCATTTTACCGACTTCAGAAGGATGGAAGTCTGAGTCAACTTTGAGCCAGTCAGGATCGAATGCCTGGCAGTCAGCGGAGTCAGCCTGCAATACTGCTTTCCTATTTTTTTTATATAAATATTTTATTGAGTTTTATAAAGGCAATAAGGGGATAGGGTCAAAAAGGGTAAGACAACGGGAAACATACAAAAAGGTTAGACCAGGGAAAAGGGATAACACAAAAGTGGGATTAATCCCACAAAATAACATCGCTTCAGCAATTCTACCAGTCCAGGTTTACATATTAAATCTTAATAATTACTCTATTATTAAAGAACTTTCCATATAATCACGTAAATAACAAATTAGTCAATAAATCTCATTCATTTCACTACTTAATGCTTAATATTAATTAATTATAATCACTTTAAAATAATAACATACTACATATTAATTATAGTTTACCATATTATTTAAGATCACAAATATACAAAGAGGAAGAAGAAGAAGAAGAAATAAGAACAAGTTCATACAAATAATCATGGAATATACAGTAAATGCAAATTATCAATTATCTCTTTAAATTTCATAACTCTAAATTTTCTCACTCTAGCGTGTTTCTAACCAATAATAAAATTTTCTCCATGTTTTAAAGTAAATTGTGTCTTCTTGCTCTTTCATTTCTAAAGTCAGTCTATCCATTTCTGCACATTCGAGTATTTTTGTTATTATAGCCTGGTCAGATGGTAAATTTTCATTTTTCCAAAATCGGGCAAATAATATTCTTGCGGCTGTCAGCACATGCAATATTAAATGCCCATTCTCTTTTCCATAATTCAAACCTAATATTCCTAACAAACAGAGTTCTGGTTTAAATTCTATCTGTATTTTAATCATCTCTTCTAGCCACATATGGATCTTAAACCAATTTTTTTTAACATTAGGACATATCCACCAGAGATGGTAATAAGTGCCCGGTTGTTGTTTACATTTCCAATACATATTTGATACATTTTAAAACATTTTCTCTAATCTAACTGGTGTCATATAAGTTTTCCTTATATGCAGCTGCTTTAGTAAATTTAATATTTCGGTCCCATAGTTTTTGCCAATCTTCTAAATCTATAGAATAACCAAAATTCTTTGCCCACACTATCATTGTTTCTTTCACTTGTTCTTCTTCCATCTTCCAGTTTAGCAGGAATTTATAAAGTTTCTTAATCAGATTTTCATCTGTTTTCAAAAGTATTTTATCTAGTGATGTCTGTTCTTTGTAAAATCCCATTACTTTTACATCTTTTTCATATCTTGTTTGAATTTGCAAGTATGACCACCATGTTAAATCAATGCCAGTTTGTTGAAATTCTTGCCTATTGTTAGAAGTAAGTCTTCATCCTGGTTCATCCAAGCCGGGATAAATAAGCGAAATGGCGACTGCTTTGGGAAGAAGGTTACAGTTTATTGAAGAAGCAGAAAGATGGTCCTTGCAAGGAGCAGAGAGGAAAAAGGAGTTGAACACATGGGCAGTAGGTTTTTATACCCCCTCTAGTCTTGTTTGGAATAGTTTCCTGCTCCTGTGGCATGAACCTTGAGGCTATTTCTGAGTGTTTTTCTAGGCCTTGATATCTGTGGTTTAATCCTATTATCATATCCTGCTTGCCAGGTGATGGGGTTAATCACTCCTAGAGTTTGGGTGGGGCATGCAGATCTTCTCTTTGTCTTCTTGAGTGCCCTGCCCTGGCTTCAACTTTCTGATGGTTTTACATCTGCATTCGTATGGGGCTAGCTCTTGCTTTTGGTTTTAAAAAAATCCTTTTGAGGAAAAATATATTTTTCTGCCCTTTTAATATTTCCTTCTCTGGGCTAACTTCCTTCACTATCTTTAAGTTTTCCTTCTTTATCTAAAATGTCTTTATAGGCCACAAGTTTGTCATAGTTAATTAAATTTGGATACGCAAATGCTTCCACTGTGGAAAGCCACTCAGGTATTTTCATATAAATTTTATTTTTAACTATCTCCCACTCTGAAAGTAATACATTCCTTATGGCATGAGTTTGGAAGTATTTATGTACTTTGTTTTTCTCGTACCAAAGGAAAGCATGCCAACCCAGTTGCAAATCATGTCCCTCTAAGTAAAGAAGTCGTTTATTTCTCAGTGTGATCCATTCTTTAAGCCACAACAAAATAGTGGCTTGGTAATAAAGTCTCCAGTCTGGGAGCCCAAAGCCCCCGCTGTCTTTTGATTCTTGTAGCAGTTTAATTTTAATTCTTGCTTTTTTCCCTTGCCATATAAATCTCATTATTGTTGCATTTAAGTCATAAAAAATTTCTGGCTTAGTTTAACAGGAAGCATCTGAAATAAAAATAACAATTTGGGTAGGGTATTCATCTTAATAGTCGCTATCCTTCCTAGTAATGATAATTGAAAGTTTTTCCACTTCTCCAAATCCATTTTTATTTGATTCAATAATCTTCCATAGTTATCTTCTTTTATTGTTATACATTTTGATGTTAAATAAATACCTAAGTATTTAACTTTTTTAACTATCTGGAGATTTGTTTTTTCCACAAATTGAGCTTTCTGTTTTTCTGTTAAATTTCTTGTAAGTACTTTAGTGTTTTCCCTATTTATTTTCAACCCAGCCACTTCTCCAAATTCCTCTATTTTCTGCAATAATTTAGTGGCTGTTTCCAAAGGCTCCTCCAAAATAAAAACCAAATCATCTGCAAAAGCTTGTAATTTACATTTCTGATCTTTTATCTCCAGTCCTTTGATCTCCCCATCTTGTCTAATATTCCTGGCCAACACTTCCAGTGTAAGAATAAATAACAAGGGAGACAGTGGACATCCCTGTCTTGTACCCTTCCTAATCTCAAAATTATCTGCAATACTGCTTTCTAACCACTGCACCACTACTAAGTTCTGTCTAATATACGTACATATTAGACGAGGGGTCTTCAAATTTGGCCCTTTTATGACTTGTGGACCTCAACTCCCAACATTCTCTTTTTTAAAAACGTCCTGTGTTGGAAGGACCCACAACTTTTAGTGGTAGGTTGTTCCACTGATTATTTATTTATTGATTGATTGATTTGATTTGATTTGATTTGATTTGATTTGATTTGATTTGATTTGATTTGATTTGATTTGATTTGATTTGATTTGATTTGTATGCCGCTCCTCTCCGGAGACTCGGAGCGGCTCACAACATATACAAAACATTAAAATATTAAAAATAGATACTCAACACACATACAACTTTCGAACAACAACCCACAATCATCCCCAGGCCTGCCGGCAAAGATAAGTTTTAAGGTTCTTTCGGAAGGCCGGGAGAGTGGGAGAAACGCGGACTTCAAGGGGCAGTTGGTTCCAGAGGGTGGGCGCCACAACAGAGAAGGCCCTCCCCCTAGGACCCACCAAACGACATTGTTTCGCTGACGGGACCCGGAGGAGGCCGACCCCGTGCGCTCTCACCGGTCGTAGGGAAGTATGTGGTAGAAGATGGTCCCTTAAGTATCCTGGTCCAGAACCATATAGGGCTTTATAGGTAATGACCAGCACTTTGAATTGGGCTCGGAGACCAATAGGCAACCAATGCAGCATGCGGAGGGTTGACGAAATGTGGGCACAACGTGGAAGGCCCACAATTGCTCGCGCAGCTGCATTTTTCACTAATTGTAGTCTCCGAACACTCTTCAAGGGCAGCCCCATGTCATGAAATTTCTCCTTAATTCTCAGTTGCTTCTCTCCTTGATTAGCTTCCATCCGTTGCTTCTTGTCCTGCCTTCAGGTGCCTTGGAGAATAGCTTGACTCCCTCTTCTTTGGGGCAGCCCCTGAGCTATTGGAACACTGCTGTCATGTCCCCCCTCGTCCTTCTCTTCATTAGACATACCCAATTCCAGCAACCGTTCCTCGTATGTTTATAGTCATAAGTCATAAATAGCCATGTCATTTTTTTTCAATGCCGCTGTAACTTTGAATAGTCACTAAACGAAAGGTTATAAATTGAGAACTACCTGAAGTCACAACAGATTGAGAAATTTTATCTTGTCAGAACCATATCCATTAAGAGAACGTGCATCTGTATATCATATTTTCCCTCCTTTCAAATTTAGCGAAAGCTAAAGCTACATCGTTAAAGAAATACATCGTTCTGTTCATTTAAAGAAAATGTAACCGCGTGTAGCTTATTCAACAGCCACCATTAACCAAACCTTGGCTAACAATCCAGGCAGAGCAAGTTGATGTATCTCTTCTCATTAAAGATTTGAGTGCGGGCTTCCGGTGGCTCCGCCGGCGTCGCTAGAGTCTCCTCTGTGAGGCTCCGTTCCCTGGGTATGTAAAGCCGCAAAAAATAGCGAACATCAGCTGTTTTTTGCGGTGAAAAATCCCCTCTTCGGGCGAAGAAGAGGTGCAGAGCATCGGGAGTAAAGGGTTGAGCTCCTCTAATATCCCTGGAAAAAGCTTTCAGGGATTAAAAGTGAGAGCTCCCCATGACTCCTGAAGACGCTCCTGCTCAGAGACGCTTCTGTCATCAGACAGAAAAAGACGCTGCGACCGCCTCTGCTTTTAAAAATAGAACACAAGAGAGACTGTTTGCAGACTGAGTGAATACAGGAGTTTTTATTGGATTGCAAGTATTTTTTATTGTTTTTCTGGCTATATATTTCTAACTGTTACATTCAACATAATGCATTCAAGATGGCGTATAGCTTTCACTACTTTCACTGCTAAAGGAAAGTGCTTGAAAGTGAAAGTGAATTCTCCATTTTTTTTCTTTGTTCTCGTAAGCGAAGCTAGAGAGACGGTTGTAGAAATTGGATTAAAGCCAGAGCGATTGTTTTAAAATTTAAAATGGAGTGGAATTTACGTTTTAATGTCAAACCTATTTTGGATCGCATTGATGAATTTAAAGAAGAAAGGATTGCAATATTGAAAGAGACTAATACAGAAATATTAAAATTAATTAGATTCTTTTTTCCAAATGAAATTGATTTGCAACCGACTGTTGAACATTTTATACAACAATCCAAACAAGAAGAAGACAGTATTGAGAATAAAGAGAATAATGGGAAATGGATCTTGCTTGATAAACAGTTCATTTACGGAGTGGAGGAAGAGGATTTGTTTCAAGACAGGAGGGGATGGCTATTCCTCTCAGACAAGCAGCAAGAAGAAGATTTAATTGAGAAAAAAGAGAAATTGATCCAGTTTAAGAAGCAATCTATTTATGGTTCTGAGGACCAGGAAAAGCAAAGACAGAGATTTGAAATGTTACCTCAACGAAAGTCTATGGTCAAGAGAAACAGAGGACTAATGCAAAGGTTAAGATGGTTTATATGGATTCAAATGATACTGCAAGTAAAAAAGAGAGACTTATTATTTGGAAGGGAGGCCTCGTTATGGAGATTTACCTGGCAGAAGAAAAAACCAAGAGTACGACTGAAGAAGTGAAATTTAAAATTGTATGCAAGGAATTATGGGTAATTCAAAACTATGGACTGACTCAAGGACTAAGATTATGAGTAAGATGTAAGAGAAGATGATTAACGGAAGATATAATATTAAGATTATGAGTAAGACGTAAAAGAAGATGATTAATGGAAGATATAATTAAATTGAAGAAGAATGTACTTGTTTTGAAATGATCTAGGTTTGACATTAGATTGATTGATTGATGGGATAGATAAGCATTATGTGATTTGATAAGGTTGAAGGAATCTAAGTTAGAAATGGATTAAATACCGGTAGATTGTATTTGTTATTTAGGTTTATTTGACATATGAGAAAGCCCAGAAGTTGATTGAAGAAGTGAAATTTAAAATTAAGTGTAAGGAATTAAGGCCAATCTAAGATTATGGGCTGAATCAAGGACCAAGTTTATGAGTAAGATGTAAGAGAGGTTGTTTAATGGAAGATATACTAAATTGATTAAGAATATAATATTAAGAATATATTTTTTTTGAATTGAGGGGTTTATTGATATTATTTGTTTATTTTTTTTAAAAAAAAAGATGATTTATTTATTTGATGTTTATTGGTTTGAAATGATTGTCTAGAATGTTAAAAGAAACTGATATATATTAAACTTGATTGTTTGGGTGACTCTACGTAACCTCTCAATGAATTGAAGTGATGGGTTGATTGTTAGATTGATGGTTTAGATATGTAAATGAAAATTAATACTCTTAACAAGATGATTTGTCTGTTTTGTTTAGTGGATTGAAATGATTTAAGGTTTGATATTAGATGGACTGATTGAGGGATTAGATATGTATTAGAATTGATAAGGTTGAATAAATGTTAAGTAGAGATTGTATTTAGTATATAGTTTAAAATTCTTGTTAGGATTATATAATAACTTTGTTTGAAGTAGTGGGTTTTCTTTTGTTTTACCCTGTACTCACTCTGGGAAGTCAGGGGGGGTAGGGAGGGTTTATAATTTTATATACTATGTTTTCTCAACTGCAATTGGGGTTGATGCAAGAATATGTAATTATTGTTATTAAGGGGCTGCTTGGGTGGCCTCTGGGCACCACATCTGATGGAAAGAGGAAGGAGGAGTGAAGGCTGATGTAAGTAGAAAGTTGATAAGAAGGGGGAAGAGTTGGGATAGTTGGGTGGAATAGAAGGAGGGAGATAGAGAAGGAGGGAGGAGAGTAGGTAGTTAGTTGGTAAGCGAGGGGGGAAGGTTAGGGTTAGGGGGATGTGGTGGTGGGGGTACCGAGCAGTAATGTTAATTGTTTGGTAAATGTGGTCTATGATTATTTTCAGTTGAGTTATTATTATTAGATGTATTGAAATAAGTACTTATGTTTTGTTTATGGATGATTTTGAAATATGTATTTATGTTGTGATTATGTTTATTGTTTATTTTAATACTATGATTTGATTTGAGCATTTTTCTTTTTCTGTTAAAAATTAAAAAACCAATAAAAAAGATTTGAGTGCAGGTGTATCTCCCTTAAGTAAATAGGGAGGCTTTATAGGAGAGCCAATTTGGTTCTCATATTTGCTGTAGTCGTTAAGGCAGCAGGCTACAAACTGGGAGATTTGGGAGTTCTAGTTGTGCCTTAGGCACAGAGCCAGCTAGGTGACCTTGGGTCAGTCCCAGTCTCTCAGCTCTGGGAGAAAAAAAGGCCAGGGCAAACTCTGAACTGTCTAAAATCTTACCTAGAAAACTGTAGGGATTTGTCTAGGCCAGGGGTAGGCAACCTCGGCTCTTTCATGACTCATGGACTTCAACTCCCAGAATTCCTGAGTCAGCTAACTCAGGAATTCTGGGAGTTGAAGTCCATGAGTCATAAAAGAGCCAAGGTTGCCTACCCCTGGTCTAGGGCAGTTACCAGGAGTCAAAACTGACTTGAAGGTACACACACACGCACACACACACATGCACACACAAAACCTTTATATAGAAATTGGTCATCTCATTATAAAATGGCAAATTGCATCCGCTTCCAAGATCTTCTTGTTAAGCTGCAAGGCTGGTTCTCTGTTCTGAAATGACTCCATTATGTCATCTTGCATCGCCGTGTGTCAAGCGCCCTTCAAATCCAGGACAGGATAGCAACAGATTGAGACTGAAACATACTCAAGGATAGCTAATCATGATGACATGGCCAGTTTGGATTCACGGTCTGCTGAAATCTACGATGCAATCAATGGGTTGAATATGATCAGTTAAGACTTTTGAGTGCAACCCTTTAATGTGACAATCGGTCTAATGTGTGTTTCCACCACGGATGCAGAACAAAGGGGGCTGATGAGTTTTGATGACCAAATTCAATCTGAGATCAGCAGAAGGCTGGCAAGGTGTCCTGCTTGTGATTGGAGAGCAGAATGCCCAAGCTGGAAATATGAACATGTAATTGGAATTCTTGTTTGTTTGTTTATTTGTTTGTTTGCATCCCGCTTTTAGTATTTTTACAAATAACTCAAGCTGGTGAACATATCCAACACACCTTCTTATTCCTATTTTCCTCATAATAGAACACTTTGAAGTGGGTTGGGCTGAGAGAGAAAGAGGGAGAGAGGGAGAGAGAGAGAAAAAGAGGGGGGGAGAAAGAGAGAGAGAGGGAGAGAGAGAGAAGGAGAGGGAGGGAGGGAAGGAGAGAGGGGGAGAGGGAGAGGGAGGGAGAGAAAGAGTGAGAGAGAAAGAGACGGAGGAAGAGAGGGAGAGAGAAAGGGAGAAAGAAAGAGGGAGAGAGAGAGAGAGAGAGAGAGAGAGAGAGAGAGAGAGAAAGAGAGAGAGAGAGAGAGAGAGAGAGAGAGAGAGAGAGAGAGAGAGAGAGAGAGAGAGAGAACGAGAACTTACCGTCTCCTGTTGATTGGCCCAAAGTCACCCAGCTGGCTTTTGTGCCTAAGGCAGGACTAGAACTCATAATCTCCTGGTGTTTGGGCCACAGTCATCCATCTGGCTTTCATAGCTAAGTTGAGACTTGAACTCACAGTCTGCCACTTTCTATCCTGGTGCTTTCCATCCTGTATGTCATGGTTCCGACAGAGGAAACTCTTCAGAGAACTTTGAGGCATTGTTTACCTTAAAGAACCTTTATATGAGCAGCATAGCATCAGGACTAACACAATCGAAGCCAAACAACTGAGTTCCTCTCCCCTGAGCACATAGTATCAAAGCAACAATTCCCTCCTCTAATGAACAGTCATAAATCACATTCTCCAATTAGTTTAAAATGCAGGCTTCCCCTCCAGTTCTCCAGCCTGGCCAATTCTTATCGTCTCTTATTTCAATAACCTTGGTTCACACATTACGTTCAGTACTATTATGTCTAGCTAAACTCTCATGCACATTCCTCCCCCCAGCATCATCTAACTCTAACTCTAAGAACATAAGAACATAAGAAGAGCCATGCTGAATCAGGCCAAAGCCCATCGAGTCCAGCATTCTGTGTCACACAGTGGCCCACCAATTGTACATGGGGATCGTGAGCAGAAAGAGAAGGCAAAACCCTCCCTTTCCCTTGACCCCCAACAAATGGTACTCAAGGGAATCCTGCCTGCCTCAACCAACATAGAGGCGGCACATGGACATCCGTTTTAATAACCACCGATACACTTGGCATCCATGAATCTGTCTGACCCTGCCTTGAAGCTGTCAAGGCTGACAGCTGTCACGACCCCTTCTGGAAGTGAATTCCATAAATCAACGACCCTCTGGATGAAGAAATGTTTCCCTTTATTTGTCCTCACTTTCTTAGCTATGAGCTTTAGGGAGTGCCCCCTTGTCCTGGTATTGTGTGATAGAGAAAAGAATTTTTCTCTATCCACCTTTTCTATCCCATGCATGATTTTATACACTTCGATCAAGTCACCCCTTAATCGCCGTCTTTCAAGGCTGAAGAGACCAAGGCATTGCAAGAGTAAAGCATAAGAAGAAAATGGTTGCATCTCCATCTGTGGCCAAAGCAAAAACATCCGATGTTAGCAGCATTGACACTGCGGACCAAACCGTATTGCACCCCACTTATAGGAAGTTAAGTGGAAAGGGGAATAGGTTCAGAGAAAGGCAGCGAAGAGGGACAGGAGATGAGAACTCGAGTCTCCTGAGAGATGGGGGCAACTGGGATGTCTTGAGAAAAGATCTGAAAAGAAATGAGACTGAGTCATGCTTTCAAGGCAGGGAACCAAGGATGGAAATAATAAGGCACTTCCAGCTGAACGTTTCAAAAACTTCACTCAGCACGTCTAAACAGAGAGTGGACAGACATCTTGTCCAGGATTCTTTAATCTTGGTTCATGCGTAGAGCATGTGTTAGCCGAGTTGACTATCCAACTCTAAGATTCTTAGAATAGTAAGAGTGTAACAGAGTTGGAAGGGACCTTGGAGGTCTTCTAGTCCAACCCCCTGCTCAAGCAGGAGATCTAATGCCATTCTGGACAAATCTCTTCTTAAAAAACCCCAGTGATGGAGCACCCAGAACTTCTGGAGATAAGCTGTTCCACTGATTAATTGTTCTCACTGTCAGGAAACATATCCTTAATTCCATCTATTACTTCTTTCCTGTCCTCAGGTGCCTTGGAGAATAGGTTGGCCCCCTCTCATCTCTGTGGCAGCCCCTCAGATATTGGAAGACTGCTATCGTGTCACCCCTAGTCCTCCTTTTCATTAAACTAGACCAGGGGTAGTTAACCTTGACTCTTTTATGACTCGTGGACTTCAACTCCCAGAATTCCTGAGCAGCCACGCTGAGGGGAAAGGGAAAGATTTCCAAGCTGAGCCAGGCTGGCTCAGGAATTCTGGGAGTTGAAGTCCACGAGTCATGAGGGGACCATAGTTTCCCCATGCTGGCTCAGGAATTCTGGGAGTTGAAGTCCACGAGTCATGAGGGGGGCCATAGTTCCCCCACGCTGGCTCAGGAATTCTGGGAGTTGAAGTCCACGAGTCATGAGGGGACCATAGTTTCCCCATGCTGGCTCAGGAATTCTGGGAGTTGAAGTCCACGAGTCATAAAAGAGCCACAGTTGCCTACCCCTGCTCAAATGCCTGAATTTTGATCATGTGACCGTGAGGAAGAAAATATTTAAATATTTAAACTAGGGGTCTTCAAACTTGGCTCTTTTATGACTCGTGGACTTCAATTCCCAGAATTCCTGAGCCAGCACGGCTCAGGTTGGAAACCTCTCCCTTTCCCCCCAGCGTGGCTGGCCCAGGAATTCTGGGAGTTGAAGTCCACGAGTCATAAAAGAGCCAAGGTTCCCCACCCCTGGCCTAGTCCATTGTTTCTCCATCTCAGCAACTTTAAGATGTGTGGATTCCAACTCCCAGAATTTCTGAGGCAGCCACGCTGAGGGAAAAGGGAGAGGTTTCCAAGCTGAGCCATGCTGGCTCAGGAATTCTGGGAGTTGAAGTCCATGAGTCATAAAAGAGCCAAGGTTGCCTACCCCTGAACTAGACAAACCCAATTCTGGCAACCGTTCTTTCTATGTTTTAGCCTCCAGTCCCCTGATCATCTGTGTTGCTGTTCTCTGCCCTCTTTCTATAGTCTCAACATCTTTTTTATAGCGTGGTGACCAAAACTGGATGCAGTATTCCAAGTGTGGTCTTATAAAGCTCTACTAACACTTCACATTACCCTGATACTATCTTTAGATTTGGCTTTAGATTTAGATATTATTGTAAGCCACCCTAAGTCGCTTTGGGTAGTGCAACAGATGACATATAAATTTAATAAATATATAAGATTTTCTCATTACACAGGTGAAAAAAAGCTGAGTCTCAGGGCTATTGGGGGGGGAGAGAAGGACCAGGGGGGACATGATAGCAATGTTCCAATATCTCAGGGGCTGCCCCAAAGAAGAGGGAGTCAAGCTATTTTCCAAAGAGCCTGAAGGCAGGACAAGAAGCAACAGATGGCAACTAATCAAGGAGAGAAGCAACCTAGAACTAAGGAGAAACTTCCTGATAGTAAGAACAATTAACCAGTGGAACAACCTGCCTCCAGAAGCGGTTTTTGTCCAAAATGGTATAGGTGTCAACGCTGCTAATATTGTATATTCTTGCTTTGACAAAATATGCAGAGCTGTCTGGTATTTTTAGAGTTAATTCAGATGATGGGGGGGGGGAGATAGGACTGTGTGGGAAGAGAATGGAAGAGAACCTTTGCCCTGCCACCTGATAGGAGAACGTGATATATGAAGCAAATTTAGAGAGGGAACATGCTGATAAATCAATTGCTCAGGGGAAGAGAATTTAGTTCTTAGCATCCCTTCGGTCCTGCCAACATGTTGTAACATAAATAAAAGACTTTTTAGGAAAACAATGCCTGGGAGTTCTTTGAAGTGTTTCATTAGTCAGAACCTGACAATAGGGTTTCCTGCCTGAGCAAGGGGCTGGACTAGATGACCTCCAAAGTCCCTTCCGACTTTATTATTATTATTATTATAATGGCAACCCATCTCCTTCAGAAATAAAGAAGCCAGATAATGTTCAGGAGTTTACATGTTGAAAGACGTAGGCATTTTGCTCTCAACTTTTTCCACCCTGACGTATTTCAGAAAAAAATACAGCGGTCGAATGAATCAGTTGGTTCCCTTAATCAATTAAATATTATTGCAGCCTTATTTTCAAAGACTGAGCATGCAGCCTCTGAGGAGGCATTCTTCGGTTAAATTGAAAATTTAGAAGCTCCAGGCAAGTTGAAACCTACGTTGAAGAGAAGAGCTTGGGAGAGGCTCCTGAAAGCATGAGTGACGGGGAAAAGCGTAGAGAGACCAATTCGATCTTCATATTAATAATAATAATACACATAAAGTTTAATGTAAAAGAAAAAGTGGCTGTTTGGAAAAAAAATCCATCCCCCCTCATTCCCGAATAAATTCACGTTAGGGGTTGAGGTAATAGGGTTGAGGTAATACCAGGCTCACCATCTTCAGTTAGGAATATACAAATCTGAAAGTTCCAGGAATTGATTTTATTTTATATTTTAGAACATAAAACATAGAATAATAGGGTTGGAAGGGACCTTAGAGGTCTTCTAGCCCAGCTGCCTTTTCAAGCAGGAGACCCTAAACCAGGGGTAGGCCACCTTGGCTCTTTTATGACTCGTGGACTTCAACTCCCAGAATTCCTGAGGCAGCCACGCTGAGGAGAAAGGGAGAGGTCTCCAAGCTGAGCCAGGCTGGCTCAGGAATTCTGGGAGTTGAAGTCCATGAGTCATAAAAGAGCCAAGGTGGCCTACCCCTGTCCTAAACCATTCTGGACAAATGGCTGTCCGGTCTCTTCTTGAAAATATCCAGTGATGGAGCAGCCACAACCTCTAGAGACAAGTCGTTCCACTGATTAATTGTTATTTCAGGAATTTTTTTCCTTAGTTCCAGGTTGCTTCTGTCCTTGATTAGTTTCCATCCGTTACACCTTGTCCTGCCGTCATTTGCTTTGGAGCAGCGGTTCTCAACCTTTTTCAGGCCGCGACCCCAACCTGCGCCGCGCATGCATGGCGCGACCCCGACCTGCACCGCGCATGCGCAGCACGACGGCCCGCATTGCGCATGCGTGGCGCGATGGCCCACATCGCGCATGCGCGGTGCTGCCCCCTGCGCCGGCCGAGGGGAAAAGGAGAAAAAAATGGCGGACTGCGTTGTTTGGCGACCCCCATGAAATGGTCGTTCGACCCCAAATGGGGTCGCGACCCACAGGTTGAGAACCGCTGCTTTGGAGAATAGGTTACCCTACCTAGTTCCAGAATTTGCTCTGGATAATAAGATGGGTGACACATCAAATTTAATAAATAAATAAAACCATGTTGCAAAGATAGGGAAGATCCGTTGTGTCCCAAGACCCCAAGGACCACTGCAGCAATGGGCCAACTCCTTGATTCTGCTGCAAAATTGAAAAACAAGATAGCAGCCTTGGCCATTCTGTGTACAAAAGCTAAATACGGTAGACGTCTTGTTCAGTTTGGGTTTTGGTTTTTTTTGACAGGACTAGCAATGGAGTATATTGTGATAGTTCATTCAGTGACCGTTTGAAGTTACAATGGCACCGAAAGCGACTGGTGAGCATTTTTTACACTGACGACTGTTGCAGTGTCTCCCCCCCATCCAGCCAGCGCTCTGTCAAGGCTACGGAAATCTGAGTGTTGAAGCCCACACATCTTTATGTTGCTAAGGTTAAGAAACATTGGACCAGAGAATGACCCTTATTTGTCTCTCTAAGCCAGAATTAGCAAACTCTTCAGCGGTTTATTATCTAGCTGTGTGTTTATGTGCTTAATAACATCTCCATTCCTCATCCCCCATCCCCGCCTTTGGAAATTTGGGCCCTTTTTTATATATATCTCCTTTTTGTTATGAAATTTGAATAAGACTTTTAATAAAAGACTTTGGTTTTTTTTAAAAAAATAAAATAAAATAAAAAATAATAAAAATTACACTACAGCAGAGATGGTCCCGACATTACCACTGGACAGGAAAGAGAATGTTTTCTAGGTGTCCCTCATTGTTTTTTCATTTTTTTCAAATATCCTTCATTGATTTATATTGTTCCCCAGCAAAGGGAATCTGTGTGGTGAATCAGAACCCACAGAATGAGTCTTCCTCCTCCTCCTCCTCCTCCTCCTCCTCCTGTCTGACAGCTCAGTTCATCATTCTGTTCTCCGAGTGGGTCTGTCCTGTGCATTTCTTGGATTTTTCTGAATCTTAGATTACAGGACACTTATCAACACCTGCCTTGCTAGACCAGGTTACTTCCTTTGGCTGATACTGTTGAGGAAGATGATGTGTGGTAGGCTTTTCCAAATGCTTGTGAAAATCAATTCGCCAGTGAAAATAGGAGGGGAAGGAAGGAGCAGGAAAGTGGATGGGGATAGAAGAGGGGAGAAAGGGAGGGAGGCAGGGAGCGAGGGAAGGAGGAAGGAGAAAAGAGATGAGAAGAAGGTGGGGAGGGAGGGAGGGAGGGAAGGAAGAAAGGAGCAGAAAAGTGGAAGGGGGTAGAAGAGGGGTGGAGGAAGGCAGGGAGGGAGGAAGGAGAGAAGAGATGAGAAAAAGGTGGGGAGGGAGGGAAGGAGGGAAGGAAGGAGGGGAAGGAAGGAGCAGAAAAATGGAAGGGGATAGAAGGGGAGAAAGGGAGGGAGGCAGGGAGCGAGGGAGGAAGGAGAAAAGAGATGAGAAGAAGGTGGGGAGGGAGGGAGGGAAGGAAGGAGGGGAAGGAGCAGAAAAGTGGAAGTGGATAGAAGAGGGAGGAAAGGGAGGAAGGCAGGGAGTGAGGAAGGAAGGAGAAAAGAGATGAGAAGAAGGTGGGGAGGGAGGGAGGGAGGGAAGGAAGGAAGGAGCAGAAAAGTGGAAGTGGATAAAAGAGGGAGGAAAGGGAGGGAGGCAGGGAGGGAGGAAGGAGAGAAGAAATGAGAAGAAGGTGGGGAGGGAGAGAAGCAAGGAAAGAGGGAGAGAAGCAAGGAAGGAGGGGAAGGAAGGAGCAGAAAAGTGGAAGTGGATAGAAGAGGGAGGAAAGGGAGGGAGGCAGGGAGGGAGGGAAGAAGGAGAGAAGAGATGAGAAGAAGGTGGGGAGGGAGAGAAGCAAGGAAAGAGGGAGGGAGGGAAGGAAGGAAGGAAGGAAGGAAGGAGCAGAAAAGTGGAAGTGGATAAAAGAGGGAGGAAAGGGAGGGAGGCAGGGAGGGAGGGAGGAAGGAGAGAAGAAATAAGAAGAAGGTGGGGAGGGAGAGAAGGAAGGAAGGAGGGAGGGAGGGAAGGAAGGAAGGAAGGAAGTTGAAGTCCCTGGCTGGAGTGGTTGGGTTTGCGCCAAGGACACCAATTTTTTTGAAGCGGAAACGGACAATTCAGAACAAGAGGGGAAACATGTAGTCAGAAAAGAGGAAAACGCTAGGAGGCTTCTGCATAGTGGCGCCTGCTTGCCTTTGATATATAGAATATACAAAGAGAAAGGAGAAGGACAAGATCCTGTTTCAGATGCTGCATATAGGACATGCTGGTTAACTCAGGGTGGAGAAAAGTCCCAGAGGTGGCAGAAAGAGCAGCACGGAGAAAAGGAGGAGCAGCATGGAGGAGCTTAGGAGAGCGTGAAAGGCCAGGAGGAAGATGCGTGCAGAAGGACTCAGAGGCTGGGCGGTGGACGTTTGTGAGTTAAAGGTTTTCTTTGGCACCAGGAGAGCTGGTGTGTGAGTGTGTGGGGGGGAAACTCGGAGACATTCCACTGTCAGGGACTGAGATAAGGAAAGGGAGAGCAGCCACAATTAATCACAAGCAGAAAGGGAGGGAAAGAGGCTGAAGACGTGGGGGAATTAAGGAGGTTAAGGCTCCATTTTCTTACATATCTTATTCTGCAGATACACAGAGAAAACATTCCGCTCTTGGAAATAAGACTTTCACTTGTGCGTAAAGCTAGATCACATTACTTCATTGTGTGGCTGGCATTGTGTGGACAGAAGGATTTAAATACAGGTAGTCCTCGACTTATGACAATTCATTTAGTGACCATTCGAAATTACAACGGCACTGAAAAAGTGATATCTTGATATCCTTCTCCTTATAGGAGTAGAAGACCTCCTAGGTACTTTCTAACTAGAATAGAATAGAATAGAATAGAATAGAATAGAATAGAATAGAATAGAATAGAATAGAATAGAATAGAATAGAATAGAATAGAATAGAATAGAATAGAAAATATGGAATGGAATTGGAAGGAATAGAATAGAATAGAATAGAATAGAATAGAATAGAATAGAATAGAATAGAATAGAATAGAATAGAATAGAATAGAAAATATGGAATGGAATTAGAAGGAATAGAATAGAATAGAATAGAATAGAATAGAATAGAATAGAATAGAATAGAATAGAATAGAATAGAATAGAATAGAATAGAATAGAATAGAATAGAATAGAATAGAAAATATGGAATGGAATTAGAAGGAATAGAATAGAATAGAATAGAATAGAATAGAATAGAATAGAATAGAATAGAATAGAATAGAATAGAATAGAATAGAAAATATGGAATGGAATTGGAAGGAATAGAATAGAATAGAAAATATGGAATGGAATGGAATGGAATGGAATAGAATAGAATAGAATAGAATAGAATAGAATAGAATAGAGTTGGAAGGGACCTTGGAGATCTTCTAGTCCAACCCTCTGCTCAGGCAGGAAACCCTATACCATTTTGGACAAATGGCTGTCCAGTCTCTTCTTAAAGACTTCCATTGTTGGAGCATTCGCCGCTTCTGGAGGCAGGTTGTTCCACTGGTTAATTGTTCTCACTGTCAGGAAGTTTCTCCTTAGTTCTAGGTTGCTTCTCTCCTTGGTTAGTTTCCATCCATTGTTTCTTATCTTTCCTTCTAATGCTTTGGAGAATAACATGACCCCCTCTTCTTTGTGGCAGCCCCTCAAATACTGGAACGCGGCTATCATGTCGCCCCTATTTCTTCTTTTCTTTAGACTAGCCAAACCCACGTCCCGCAGCCGTCCTTCGTATGTTTTAGTCTCCAGGCCTTGTATGCATGCCCTACTTGCATTTCTCCTGAGCCTGCAACACCGTCCCAGCAGCGAACAGGGAATTCCAAATTCTTGAAGAAGTTACCTCTCTCTCCACCGATTTCCCAATTGGGAAAGGTTGGGGGGGGGAGGGTGTGGCTGATCAAGGAACTTTAATAACTAATTTGATAGATGCATTTCCAGCCCCCGCCAACTGGCAACTAAGCCACTCATTTGCTTCAGTTGCCTGAACCTTAACGAACTGAGTGTTTAGCTCAGGGGTCTTCAAACTTGGCCCTTTATATATATATATATATATATATATATATATATATATATATATATATATATATATATATATATATATATATATATATATATATATATATATATATATATATATATATATATATATATATATATATATATATATATATATATATATATATATATATATATATATATATATATATATATATATATATATATATATATATATATAAATTCCTTTATTAAAACAATCAGCATTGTACATAAAATCTTTGTATGCATCAAACATCATGGCATCTGATATACAACACTACGTATTATTCTTTGTAGACGTCTGGTTTGGTAAACATTTTTCACTCCTCACTTCAATCCTCTATTATACACCTGTTACATTTTTTTTTCTCTATGATCCCTAACAATAGGTCCTGAGGTAGTAGTTAAACATTAAATATAAGATCATATTGATAATCAACCATCATAGAACACAACATGTAACACTAGGTATTAATCTTTGTAAACGTCTGGTTTGGTAAATATTCTTTACTCCTCACTTCCAGCCTCAACTACATGTCTGTTGTATTTTATCTTTTATGATCCCTAGCAAAAGATCCTGAGGTAGAGATTCAATAACCTGGGGTAAAAATTCAGTCTGTTTTTTCATTATTAAAGTAATCATCATTAAGCATAAGATCATATTAAGAAGCGATCATCGTAGAAACTTGGCCCTTTGATGACTTGTGGACTTCAACTCCCAGAATTCCTCAGCCAGGCCTGGCTGAGGAATTCTGGGAGTTGAAGTCCACAAGTCATAAAAGGGCCAAGTTTGAAGACCCCTGGTTTAGCTGCTGCAAAAACTGGGCTGGGGCTTGCTTTGTTTATGAGGGCCGAATGACGATCAACGCCTCCGGCTCCCTAATTTTAAATGTAAGAATATTTTAAGAAAAGGGAAGGGGAGGGCGCATGCGCAGGGGAGGGCGCATGCGCAAGGCACGGAAGCAGCCGGCTTCTGTGAGGCTCCGAACCGAGACTTAAAAAGCAGCGAAAACAGCACAAAACAGCTGTTTTTCGCGGCAGAAAAAACCCCTCCCCGGTGGGAGAAGGGGTCTAAAGCGGGGAGAGGGGGTCGAGAACCTCTAAAAATTCCCTGGAAGAGAGTTCGGGAAGAAGAAAAAAAGAGGACTCCCCCCCCCACGCTCACGATAGCTCCAGCCAGGAGCGGAGGGACTTACAGACTTCCAAGCTAAAAAACAACCTCTCTGTGAGGCAAACTGCGCTAAAGAGGCAAGGAGACGGATGGACTGAAAGCGAGAGCCCAAAAAAGCAAGTATTTCTTATACTATACAGCTGATTAAATACGTTCACAATACACAAAAAGTAGCCAAGATGGCGACTTTTACTTTAAAACAACAGTAACCGGAGAGCAAAGGAGCCCCAGAAGGAAGAGGGTGGAAACTCCCCCCCCCCACGGATTAGCAGCGATATTAAAGTTGGGGCAAATGAGGCTTTTACCTTAACTAGCTGGACTTTGTGGGCTGCAAAGGATATAAGCGAAGCATAGCCCTCCTTCCTTTTTTCCTCGTGAGAAGCAAGTAAGAACTCAGAACAAAAAGTGCCGAGGAAGCAGAGGGAGCTGACATTTTGAGCTAAGGGCTCCACAGCATTGAAAGGGGGAAAAAGGAGAAGGGAGACACCTACTGGCCGAGAAAAAAATTGGAGACTAAAACTACAAAGAGCCCCTTTACAATGGTATGCCCTGTTGAATACACCTATAAATATAATTGATAAATGGTACTGTATACTGCCAATGAACTCATAATATTGATTACTACTTATAAGATAATTAATTACTGTGAAGATTAATCTTCTGCATAAAAAGAGCCAGAAAAGAACAAAGAGAAGGAACAGGCTGGCAGAGGGGAGTGAAGAGGAAGCCAACGCAAAGGCACTGAATAGGCTCCCCGAACACAGAACCGCCTGAATATAGGCTCCTACCCCTACACTGCCTAAACCCTGAAGCCTCCCCCCTCGAAAGGCTAGACTACTGGACCAGCATCAGATCACAACCTAGCGCCCAACTTGGCCCAAATTGGGACCCAAAACAGTGCCAGGACAACAGGAGGATAACCTCAAAATGGCCTCCAAACAGACCACACTGACACAAACAAAGGGAGTTGTATCCTCCCCAGCCCAGCGTACTAAACCACCAGGAAGTACTCTACCCACCCCCACACCCTCCCATCCAAATACAGGCACCCAGAACCATACATCTCCACAGGCCAGCCCAACAGCACACATGATACAAAAATTACAAGAGGGAATAGAAATGCTGGTTGAAAGGTTGGATGGAATGGATAAAAGGCTGGTGGAAAGGGACACAAAGATGGAGAGGAGGTGTGTAGAGGCAGAACAAAAGATGGAGAAAAGATACAACGATACAAAACAAATGCTGCAAGAACAAGGTAGAGAGATGGAGAGGAGGTGCGTAGAGGCAGAACAAAAGATGGAGAAAAGATACAACGATATAAAACAAATGCTGCAAGATCAAGGTAGAGGGCTAGAGAGAAAATGGGAGGAGCAACGCAAGGCGATGGCTGCAGATTTGGAGCAAATGAAAGAGGCAATGCAAACACACTACAAGGAAGTAGGGGAGGAAATGGAGAAAAACTTCCAGGAAATCAGGGAGAAGGTGGACAAGCGGATGGAGAAAGTGGAGAATCAAGTAGAAAGCCAGAGAACAGAGATAGCAGAGATGAGAGGGGTGACCCAAGACCAAGCCACCATAGTACAGTACTGGCAACTGGCGACTGCAATCAGGTTCAGAGGCCTGAAAGAGACACCAGACGAAACCCAAGGAAGCCTGGCCGGAACCTTTATAGAGGCCCTGGCAGCATTTCTGGGAAAGCCAACCTCAACTATCGAATGGCAAATCGACAAAATCAACAGAGTGGGCGCACGGACGACAACAAACAGGCACCAACCAAGGGACGTGGTCATCCACTTTTCGACGCAGGGATTCCGGAACCGCATCTCAGCCACATCTTACCACAAGAGTTTATACATAAAGGGGCAAGAAGTGAAAGTACTGAAAGAGATCCCCCAGACGATGCTGCGAGACAGAAAGGAATATAAGTTCCTGGTTGACGAACTGAGATCACGTGCCTTGCGATTCAGATGGGAAACCCCCACGGGGATGACATTCTACTATAAAAATAAAAGACGCCAACTGAACTCGGTCCAACAAGCCAGAGAATTCCTGGAAAAGGAGCTGATGCCGGAGGGATCCCAATACACCACGAGAGAAGACGCAGAAAATCCACCAGACCGACAGACCAATACAAGAACACGAGAAAGGAAAGGACCAACTCGAGACACGACGACACAGAGAACAGGAAGCAACAACAACAACAAGGGAACAAGACAGACTGCAGAGGGCAGGATAACAAGATCCACCACCAAACGCACAGATCGGCAAGACGCGATCCCTATATGCAACTCGAACACAAACTCGGATACCATGGGAACGAGACCAAAGAATACCACAGGAGATAGAATGAAAGCGGTCTCGGAAGAGTATCCTGAAACCGACAATGATGACTAAATACTTGACATGGAACGTTAACGGACTAAATTCCCCACAGAAAAGGAGGAAGATATTTCATTATCTGTTTCAAGGAGGAAACGACATAATTTGCCTACAAGAAACACACATCAGGGAAGCAGACCAGAAATATCTGACCAGCTACAAACTAGGTGCGCAATTTGTGGCAGCGGCGCCAAGAAAAAAGAATGGGATTGTTATATACGTAAAGAAACATATAATGGCGAAGCTAATAGAGTCCGACCCCCAAGGTAGATACCTGGCAATTGAAATAACACAAGAGGACAAGAAGATTCTAGTAATGGGCGTATATGCACCACATCAGCAACAAGGCAAATTCTACAAAAAGCTACACAAGAAAATAACACAACTTAACTACAGATCTTACATCATCATGGGCGACTGGAACGGGGTCATAGAGACTGCTCTAGACAAAAAAAGAACTGCACCAAACCCGCAAAAACACTCCAAGTTGCCTAAATCCTTCTTCGACATGAAGGAGGACCTCGAACTGACAGACGTATGGCGGAAAAGGCACGGCAAAGAACAAGAATTCACCTTCTTCTCCGGCAGACATCAATCATTCTCCAGAATTGACTTTATATTAACTTCTAGTGACTTGCTAACTTGTCTAAACACGGTGAAAATCCTACCCAAGACATTGACAGACCACAACCCTGTGAGGATGGAATTAAGACACGGCCCGAAACAGAGGAGATCCTGGAGAATCAATGAAAACCTGTTTAGACACGAAGACAAGGTGGCGGAATGCAAAAAAGCTATGAAGGAATTCTTCAACACACATATGAACAACGGAACACCGATAGAACAGATCTGGGAAGGCAGCAAGGTGTACATGCAAGGGATCCTCATATCCATGAATAGCTGGCACCGTCGCCAACAAGAACAAAAAAGAAAAGAGTTAGAAAATGAGATAAGCAACATGGAGCGGCTACTGATAAAAAGAGCAGAGGACAAAGTCACCAAAGAAGGACTCAAGATCTTAAGAAAGCAATTTGACATGTTGATGGCGGACCAAGTTGCAAGGAATATACAATATGCAAAACATAAGACATTCTGCAAGGCCAACAAACCGGGCCGCTGGCTAGCCTACACTATAAGAAAGAAACAGAAATCCCGCATAATTGAAAAGATAGAATACAAAGGCAAACTAGAATTCCGACAAAAAACCATCAAGAAAGCCTTCACAGAATTCTACTCGAAACTATATGCCGAGGATAAGATACAAGACAAAGAGATAGATGAATTCTTACAAAACGAAAAGATACAGGCGATTACCGACACACAAAGAGAAGCCCTGAATGCCTTAATCACAAAGGAGGAAATACACTCAGCGATCACACAACTGAAAGCAGGAAAATCGCCCGGGACGGATGGGATAACAGCGACCTACTACAAGCATCTACAGGACGAGATGCTAGAACCCCTCAGAAAGCTATTTGCCAGCATCCAAGAAGGAGGCCAGGTCCCGCCATCCTGGAAAACAGCCTACATCTCATTAATCCCAAAGGAGGGGAAAGACAACACACAGCCCGCAAACTACAGGCCCATCTCACTACTAAACACAGACTATAAAATCTTCACAAAAATTTTGGCCAATAGACTAATGACTGTTTTACAAAAAACAATACATCCGGACCAAAGGGGTTTTATACAAGGACGCCAGATGAAAACCAACTTGAGGCAGCTGTTGAACATAATAGAGTACCTGCAAAGGCACAATCAGATACCCGCCGCTCTAATGTTTGTGGATGCAGAAAAAGCCTTCGACAGACTGAATTGGCCGTTCCTGACAAACTTGCTCCTGAAGATGAAAATGGGAGCACAGTTCTTCAACTCCATAACGGCAATCTACCAGAAACAAACAGGCCAGATCATTGTCAATGGAGACTTAACGGACTCATTTAATATAGAGAGAGGCACGAGACAGGGCTGCCCGCTGTCCCCCCTGCTATTTGTCCTAACACTGGAAATTTTACTGAACAGAATAAGAGCGGCAAAGGATGTACAGGGCATACAGATTAAACAGCAAGAATACAAACTATGTGCCTTTGCGGACGACCTGCTGGTGACAATGTCGCAACCACCACAATCAGCAAGGAAATTGATGGAGATAATGGAGGACTATGGTAGGGTGTCAGGCTTCAAAGTAAATATATCAAAAACAAAGATGCTAGTCAAAAACCTAGACAACAAATACTTGGGAGTGGAGATAGAATCAACAAATGCGAAATTATACAAGAATAACTACGAGGTCCTGTGGAATAAGATACAAGCAGACCTGGAAAGGTGGAAATCGCTACGTCTATCCCTGCTCGGCAGGATAGCGACGGTAAAGATGAATGTACTACCCAGATTTTTATTTCTCTTTCAAATGCTACCAATACTCAAGAAGGAGGCGGACTTAGACAATTGGCAGAAAGGCATCAACAGATTTATTTGGGACGACAAGAGACCGAGGGTGAAACTAAAAATCATCCAAGACGCAAGGGAGAGAGGGGGACTCAAGATGCCTAATCTAAAGCTATATTACTATGCAGCAACGTTGGTGGCAGTTAGTGACTGGATCAACATGACAAATGATAGAGTTCTGAATGTTGAGGGGCATGGTCTACGATTCGGCTGGCACGCATACCTAGTATACGACAAAAAGGCAGATAGGAACTTCAAGGAGAACCCACTACGAATCCCACTGTTATGGGTCTGGAAGAAATATAAGCACCTCCTACACGACAAGATTCCCATCTGGACGATCCCTGGACACGCAACAGGGGATATGATCACATCCCAAGGGCAAGAAGCAGTGCCCTACAGTGAACTTGTACTGGGAGAAGAAAACGGGTTCCTCTTGAAATCTCAAGCAACCCTAGCAAACAGAGGAATAGGAAGTAACTGGCTATCATATATACAACTACAGTCAAGGTGGCGTAAAGACAAGAAGAAGGGCTTCTCCCAGAACGACGAGAACCTAATTAAACAGATCAGAGAACAGGGGATTATGCACATCAAACGAGTGTACAGCATTCTGATAGAAATGGACTCTGAAACCGAGCTAGTCAAGAACTGTATGATAAAGTGGGCACAAGACTTCGGACACCCTATCGCCATAGATACGTGGGAGAAAATCTGGGTGAGGAATGTAGAATTCACGAAATCGCAACACTTAAGGGAAAACTTCTACAAGATGTTCTATAGATGGCATCTAGACCCGAAACAAATATCACTCATCTACCCGGGCACCCAGCCCAAATGCTGGAGGTGCGGAGACGGGGAGGCTACTTACTTTCATATATGGTGGACATGCAGAAAAATCAAAGCATTCTGGAGGAAGATATGGTGGACACTCCAAACTATTTTCAAAAAGCGTATAGAATTTCTACCTCAGGCTTTTCTGTTAGGGATCACAAAGGATATCACTACCTCAGAGACAAATTTATTTTTGAACTTAATTACAGCAGCAAGATTGTTGGTGGGACAGTACTGGAAGAATCCGGAAATACCGCCCATTGAAGAATGGACTGTGAAAGTAACACATTTGGCGGAAATGGCAAAAATATCAGCATACTTGAAAAACCGCTCCAATGAACAATTTGTGACTGACTGGAAACAGTGGTTAGACTATATCCAGGAGAGACACCAATCAAACAGAATGCAGCTGGCGTTCAGCTAAGGATCGATGGGAGGAGGGATGAAGGGCTAACAAATCAGATGTTTACAAAAACTAACACCCAACGTTGAATGTATATGTTCTATAACCAATGCCTCTTAACATAACCCTATGACTAACGTTGTTTGCTTTAATATTGTTAAAGTAGACTGAATCTCTACCTCAGGATATGAAACTTTTACCTCAGGATCTCGGGTTGGGGACCATAAAAGATTGCACTAGTAATGGGATGAAGTCAACTCAGAAGCGCAAACGCACAATATGCGATAGACTAGATACAGTAGATAGACCATACATAGGAGAAACACCAATCAAACAAAATGTACTCGGAATATACTTGAAGATGTAAGGGAGGAGGGAAGAATGTTTACTAAAACAGATGTTTACAAAGATTAATACCTAATGTTGTATGCTATGTTCTAGGATGATTGCTTAGCAATAGGATCTTATGCTTAATGTTGATCACATTAATATTGAAACGGATAGGGGAATCACCAATCAAAATAAAATGTAACAGGAGTATAGTTGAGGCTAGACACGAGGAGTGGGGGAAAAAGGCTTACTAACCCAGACGTTATCAAAGACTAATACTTAGTATTGTATACCAGGTGTCATGATGATTGCTGCACAATATGTTTTTATGTTCAATGTTAATTGTTTTAATAAAAGAATTTTAAAAAAAAAAAAAAAGGGAAGAGGAAAATAAGCCTTGAAATGAGCTCCTCGGATACCTGTACAGGCAGTCCTCGACGTACGACCCCAACGGAGCCCCAAATTTCTGTTGCTAAGCGAGACTGCTGTTAACTGAGTTTTGCCTCATTTTACGACATTTCTCCCCACAGTTGCTAAGTGAATCCCTGCACTGTTAGTAACACGGTTGTTTATTTATTTATTATTTATTTATTTGATTTGACTTCTATGCCGCCCTATTCCAGAGAACTCAGGGCGGCTCACAACATAAATAGAAATCACCAGTTAAAATAAATCCACCTGGCAGAGGAAGAAGCCCAGAATTGGACTGAAAAGAAGAGAAACTTAATATTTTATGCAACGAATTTAAAGGCAAAGAATTATGGACTGATTTAAGGACTTAGTGTAAGAGCAAGAGACATGAGAGGGTGATTAATGGAAGATATATACTAAATAGACTAAGAATGTACGCGTTGAAGGGAGGGGTGTAGCGACATGAAAATTATTAACTTTAATAAGATGACTTGTTTGTTTGATGTACAATGGATAGATCTGAAAAGAAGTGAAACTTAAAATTTTTAAAATGTAGTTGGCTTATAGTTAAACTTTGATATACGGAGTGAAGAAGGTCTACAAATTTAAAATGATTGTATTAAGTTGAATGGCTTTAACTTGAATTTTTTCTTTGTTTGCATGTACAAACGGATATCTAATAATAAAAATTTAAAAAAAAACCCAAAAAAACCCCTAAGTTAAAAGAAAGCCAATCATTCAACAAACATGCACACAGACATACATTGGCTAGGGGCAAGATGTTAACTGCCCCAGGCCTGCCGGCAGAGGTGTGTTTTAAGCAGTTTACGAAAGGCGGAGAGGGTGGGGGCGACACGGATCTCCAGGGGAAGTTGGTTCCAGAGGGCCGGGGCCGCAACAGAGAAGGCTCTTCCCCTAGGCCCCGCCAGGCGACACTGTCTGGCTGACGGGACCTGGAGAAGGCCGACTCTGGTTTTGTATGTCATAAGGGCACAAAAGGTGATCACATGACCCCCCCCCCCGACACTGCCACCGTCATAAATATGAGTCAGTTGCCAAGCGCCTAAATTTTGATCATGTCACCCTGGGGAGGTTGCAACAGCCGTAGATGTGAAAAACAATCGTACGTCACTTTTTCAGTGCCATTGTAACTTTGGATGGTCACTAAAGGAACTGTCGTAAGTCGAGGACTACCTGTATTTGAGTCTTTCCGCCCACACTGTGCCAGCCACACAATGAAGTAATGTGATCTAGCTTTACGCACAAGTGAAAGTCTTATTTCCAAGAGCGGAATGTTTTCTCTGTGTATCTGCAGAATAAGATATGTAAGAAAATGGAGCCTTAACCTCCTTAATTCCCCCACGTCTTCAGCCTCTTTCCCTCCCTTTCTGCTTGTGATTAATTGTGGCTGCTCTCCCTTTCCTTATCTCAGTCCCTGACAGTGGAATGTCTCCAGTTTCCCCCACACACACGCACACACCAGCTCTCCTGGTGCCAAAGAAAACCTTTAACTCACAAACGTCCACCGCCCAGCCTCCTCCTGGCCTTTCACGCTCTCCTAAGCTCCTCAGTGCTGCTCTTCCTTTTCTCCGTGCTGTTCTTCCTTTTCTGCATGCTTGACTCCCTCTTCTTTGGGGCAACCCCTGAGATATTGGAACACTCCTATCATGTCCCCCCTCGTCCTTCTCTTTGTTAAACTAGACATACCCAATTCCAGCAGCCGTTCCTTGTATGTTTTAGCTTCCAGTCCCCTAATCATCTTTGTTGCTATTCTCTGTACTCTTTCCAGAGTCTCAACATCTTTTTTACATAGTAGTATAGTATAGTATAGTATAGTATAGTATAGTATAGCATAGCATAGCATAGCATAGCATAGCATAGTATAGTACTAGTATAGTATTAGTATAATATAGTATTAGTATAGTATTAGTATAACATAATATAGTATAAATATAGTATAAGTATTAGTATAGTATTAGTATAGTATAGTATTAGTATATGTTTTAGCCTCCAGCCCCCTGATCATCTTTGTTGCTCTTCTCTGTACTCTTTCCAGAGTCTCAACATCTTTTTTACATAGTAGTATAGTATAGTATAGTATAGTATAGTATAGTATGGTATGGTATGGTATGGTATGGTATGGTATGGTATGGTATGGTATGGTATGGTATGGTATGGTATGGTATGGTATGGTATGGTATGGTATGGTATAGTATGGTATGGTATAGTACTGGTATAGTACTGGTATAGTACTAGTATAGTACTAGTATATGTTTTAGCCTCCAGTCCCCTGATCATCTTTGTTGCTCTTCTCTGTACTCTTTCCAGAGTCTCAACATCTTTTTTACATAGTAGTATAGTATAGTACTAGTATTAGTACAGTATTAGTATTAGTATAGTATTAGTATAGCATAGTATAGTATAAATATAGTATAAGTATTAGTATAGTATATACTAATAGTAGTATAGTATATATTCGAAGTGTATAATCGAAGTGTATAAAATCATGCATGGGATAGAAAAGGTGGATAGAGAAAAATTATTTTCTCTATCACACAATACCAGGACAAGGGGGCACTCCCTAAAGCTCATAGCTAAGAAAGTGAGGACAAATAAAGGGAAATATTTCTTCACCCAGAGAGTCGTTGATTTATGGAATTCACTTCCTGAAGGGGTCGTGACAGCTGTCAGCCTTGACAGCTTCAAGGCAGGGCTAGATAGATTCATGGATGCAAAGTGTATCGGTGGTTATTAAAACGGATGTCCATGTGCCGCCTCTATGTTGGTTGAGGCAGGCAGGATTCCCTTGAGTACCATTTGTTTGGGGGTCAAGGGAAAGGGAGGGTTTTGCCTTCTCTTTCTGCTCAAGATCCCCATGTACATTTGGTGGGCCACTGTGTGACACAGAATGCTGGACTCGATGGGCTTTGGCCTGATTCAGCATGGCTCTTCTTATGTTCTTATGTTCTTATAGTATTAGTACAGCATAGTATAGTATAAATATAGTATAAGTATTAGTATAGTATTAGTATAGTGTAGTATTAGTATATGTTTTAGCCTCCAGTCCCCTGATCATCTTTGTTGCTCTTCTCTGTACTCTTTCCAGAGTCTCAACATCTTTTTACATAGTAGTATAGTACTAGTATTAGTATAGTATTAGTATAATATAGTATTAGTATAGCATAGTATAGTATAAGTATAGTATAGTATTAGTATACAATTTAGCCTCCAGTCTTCTGATCATCTTTGTTGCTCTTCTCTGTACTCTTTCTAGCGTCTCAACATCTTTTTTACATCGTGGTGACCAAACTGGACGCAGTATTCCAAGTGTGGCCTTACCAAGGCCTTGTAAAGTGGTATTAATACTTTGTGTGATCTTGATTCTATCCCTCTGTTAATGCAGCCAAGCACTGTGTTGGCTTTTTTGGCAGCTGCAGCACACGGCTGGCTCGTATTTAAGCGACTGTCCACTAGGACTCCGAGGTCCCTCTCACAGTTGCTACTATTGAGCCAGGTACCACATACTATATTTGCTTAACAACTGGCCAAAAAGGTTGTAAATTGGAAGCACCATTCACTTAACAACCGCCTTGCTTAACAAGCAACATTTGAGGCTCAATTGTCATAGAGGACCACCAATACAAACCTACATAGTACATACATGGTGCTGGCTAATCTTGTATAGCTGTCTGACTGGTGTGTCGTTCAGGGCACCTGCCCTTCCTCCCACAGACCAGACTCATCCTGACCTTGTTGGCTTTTCACAAGATCATAAAGACCTTTACTGTGATCAACTCTGGGGCCCCAATGATGTAGCTTGAGTGTCAGGCTCTAAAACCTTAGAGAGACACCCAGAATGACTTCTAAGCCTTTCCTTTATTGTTTATTTCTTTCATTTCATTTTAACCCTGCCTTTATTATTTTTAATATATAAGATGGAGAAACATATCTAATGTTTCCTGCTTCCCCACAACAACCCTGGGGGATGGGTTGGGCTGAAAGAAAAGTGACTGGCCCAAAGTCGCCCAGCCAGCTTTCATGCCTAAGGCGAGACTAGAACTCACCATCTCCGCTAATTGGCCCAAAGACCCTGCCAGCTTTTGTGCCTAAGGCAGGACTAGAACTCACCGTCTCCTGGTGACTGGCCCAAAGTCACCCAGCCAGCTTTCATGCCTAAGGCGGGACTAGAACTCACTGTCTCCTGTTTTTCTAATGCCTTAACCACTAGACCAGGGGTCTCCAAACTTGGCAACTTTAAGACATGTGGACTTCAACCCCCAGATGCTGGCTGAGGAATTCTGGGAGTTGAAGTCCACAAGTCTTACGGTTGTCAAGTTTGGAGATCCCTGAAATCTCGCCAAACTGAAACAAACTACTTGCGTCATTAAAGATACGCTCTTGAGAATTTCTTGGGAGGTGTTGAGTTAGCTCGCTTTCTTCCAACCGAACCATCAAAACTTCTCTGTCTCTTGGTCCTCTGGAATGCAGCTCCTCCCTCCTGGGAATCCAGGCTACATTCCACTACGGCGAGCCAGTTTCTTGATTATATTAACCAGTGTGATAAACGATTATTAGTGTTGCTATTGATGTTATTGATAATTTGGTTATATTGTTTTTATTCTGTTTTTAATTTCTGTTAAATCATTCATTTGAGAATCATTCATTTGAGATGGGTAATCATGCAAGATAAGATAAGATAAAGATAAAGTTAAGATAAAGTTAAGATAAAGATAAGATAAGATAAGATAAGATAAGATAAGATAAGATAAGATAAGATAAGATAAGATAAGGTAAGGTAAGGTAAGGTAAGGTAAAGTAAGGTAAGGTAAGGTAAGGTAAGGTAAGGTAAGAGGGTGGGTGGGTGGATAGATAGATAGATAGATAGATAGATAGATAGATAGATAGATAGATAGATAGATAGATAGATAGATAGATAGATAGATAGATAGATAGATAGATAGATATAGAATTCTGTTCTCCAGGCTAGGTAATATCTTCAGTAGAATTTAGAGGGTGTCAGAATTAGTGTTCTTCTGTCTATAAGGACTTCCTGTGGTCACTGGGTCACCTCAGGTCAAGGTCACCTCAGGTCAAGGTCTTGTGATGGGTCAAGTGGGTGTGTCAAGTGAGGGTCTTGTAGTGGGGGAGAGAGAGAGAGAGAGAAAGAGAAAGAGAGAGGGAAAGGGAAAGACAGATTTGTTGTTAGTTGCGAAGTCGTGTCTGACCCATCGCGACCCCATGGACAACGTTCCTCCAGGCCTTCCTGTCCTCTACCATCTTCTGGAGTTCATTTAAGCTCACGCCTACTGCTTCAGTGACTCCATCCAGCCACCTCCTTCTCTGTCGCCCCCTCCATCTTTCCCAGCATGAGGCTCTCCTCCAGTAAGTCCTTCCTTCTCATTAGGTGGCCAAAGTACCTGAGTTTCAACTTCAGGATCTGGCCTTCTAAAGAGCAGTCGGGGTTGATCTCCTCTAGGACTGACCGGTTTGATCGCCTTGCAGTCCAGGGGACTCGCAGGAGTCTTCTCCAGCACCACAGTTCAAAGGCCTCCATTCTTTGGCGCTCAGCCTTTCTTATGGTCCAACTTTCACAGCCATTCATTGCAACTGGGGAAACCATGGCCTTGACTATACGTACAGATACCAGCTGCTTAAAAGGGTAAGGTACAGTATGAGGTAGAAATATTGAACGCTTTTTCCATGCAAACTTGAAAGAGACAGAATGAAAATTTCATGCAACAGGGAAATTATTTTAGTCATGTAGTCCCCAGAATTCCACGAACATTTGATAGGATTCTGGGAAAGACTAACAGCAAAATTAAAAAAAATTTTTTAAAAACCCTTCACTCAAATTAAGCTAAATTTCCATCTCTAGAGTTTTGCCTTTTGATCAGGGCTTCTGGGAAGTTCCTTTTTTTAAACGGGCAGATCTCATGGCCCTAAGTAGCTTGGAAACCCCTGATGTACATACCCTTGCTAATTGCAAGCATAGATTTGCAACTTTGCTCTAGACCAGATTGCGCCGTTGCGACCTCTCTGTGGTAGCAGACCCAGGAGATCTCCTTGGTTCACCGAGGAGCTCAGGGGGATGAAGTGCCAGAAGAGATGTTTAGAGAAGCAATGGAGGGAAAGCAGATCCGAATCTGATGGAACCAAATTGGGAGTTTATATTAAGACCTATTTGGAAGCAATCACTACGGCAAGATCTCAGTATCTTTCCGCATTGATTGCGTCTGCGGAATCTCGCCCGACTGCCCTGTTTAGGGTGACTCGCTCTCTCCTTGATACGGGGAAGAGGGAGGAACCTTTGCAGGGCAATGCCGAAGAATTTAATATCTTTTTCGCAGACAAGGTCGCTCAGATCCAGGCTGACTTGGACTCCAATTGGAATACAGTGTCGGCTGACAGTGAGTCAGTTGAGATGACAGAGGCCCATCTTAGTCCTGTTGAATGGGAGGAGTTTGACCTGGTAACTCCTGATGACGTGGACAAGGCCATTGGAGCTGTGAGTTCTGCCACCTGTTTACTGGACCCGTGCCCCTCCTGGCTGGTTTCAACTAGCAGGACGGTGACATGGAGCTGGGTCCAGGCGGTTGTTAACGCTTCACTGAGGGAGGGGTCCTTTCTGGCTCCCTTAAAGGAGGCACTGGTGCGCCCCCTCCTCAAGAAGCCTTCCCTGGACCCGGCAGTTTTAAATAACTATCGTCCAGTCTCCAACCTTTCCTTTTTAGGGAAGGTTGTTGAGAAGGTGGTGGCACTCCAACTCCAACGGTCCTTGAATGAAACTGATTATCTGGGCCCTCAGCAGTCTGGGTTCAGGTCCAGTTACAGCACGGAAACTGCTTTGGTCATGCTGACCGATGATCTCTGGCGGGCCCGGGATAGGGGATATTCCACTATCCTGGTGCTTCTTGACCTCTCAGCGGCATTCGATACCATCGACCATGGTATCCTTCTGCGCCGATTGGAGGGGCTTGGAGTGCGGGGCACTGTTTTGCGGTGGTTCACCTCCTACCACTCTGGCCAGTCGCAGTCGGTGTTTGCAGGAGGTCAGAGATCGGCTCTGAGGTCTCTTCCGTGTGGAGTCCCTCAGGGGTCTGTTCTCTCACCTCTGCTTTTTAACATCTACATGAAGCCATTGGGTGAGATCATCCGTTGACACGGGGTGAGTTGTCATCAATATGCTGATGATACTCAGCTTTACATTTCTACCCCGCGTCATTACAGTGAAGCAGTTGAAGTGATGAACCGGTGCCTGGAGGCTGTTGAGGTCTGGATGGGTGCCAACAAGCTCAGACTCAATCCCAACAAGACGGAGTGGCTATGGGCTCTGCCTCCCAAGGACAATTCCATCTGTCCGTCCATCACCCTGGGGGGAGAAGTTTTGTCCCCGTCGGAGAGGGTTCATAACTTGGGTGTCCTCCTCGATCCACAGCTAAGTTTAGAACACCATCTTTCGGCTGTGGCGAGGGGGGCATTCGCCCAGGTTCGCCTGGTGCGTCAGTTGCGGCCCTTTTTGGACCAGGAGTCACTCCTCACAGTCACCCATGCCCTTGTCACCTCGAGATTCGACTACTGTAATGCTCTCTACATGGGGCAACCTCTGAAGAATGTCCGGAGACTGCAGGTAGTCCAGAATGCGGCCGCGCAAGCCATCTTGGGTCTCCCAAGACACACTCATATCACTCCAGCCCTCCGTGAGCTGTACTGGCTACCAATTGGTCTCCGAACACAATTCAAAGTGTTCGTTATGACCTATAAAGCCCTTTATGGCAATGGGCCAGGATACTTGCGGGACCGTTTTCTGCCTCATGAATCCCAGCGACCGGTTAGGGCACATAGGGTTGGCCTCCTACAGGTCCCGTCTGTTAGACAATGTCATCTGGCAGGGCCTAGGGCCAGGGCCTTCTCCGTCGCTGCCCCAGCCCTCTGGAACCAGCTTCCCTCAGAGGTTCGTACTGCTCCCTCCCTCCTAGCTTTCCAAAAACTTTTAAAAACACATCTATGCAGACAGGTTTGGGGCGTGTGAGCTGCGCTCTGCCCCTGGGCCTCTGATTGTGACTGTGTGTGGTATGAATGAAATTGATTGCCTGGTTTTTACATTGTGAATTGTAGTTTTAATTGATTTGTGTTATACTTGTATTTTTGTCTTGGGAGAGTCTTGGGAGAAGGGCAGCATATAAGTCTAATAAATCAAATCAAATCTTGCTCTTTGATATGTCAAAGCAATACTCTTTGTCAGTCTCTGGCCCAATTCTCCCTCCCTTTTTTTCTTAAAATATAAAACAGCAAATCTTGTTGGCGCAGGTCCCAAATTAACGCTGGCAAAGAATGCTTTTGCTCAATTATACTGCCACGCTATCAGGTTTCTCTGAAGGCAGGGTGGCCTAGTCAGCAAAATCAATTGTGCATTAGGGAAATATTTGTCCTGAAGTATTGATCTGCCCCAGAGAGCCACTTCAACAAAGAAATGCTTCAAAAATAGAAGCACTTATTATACAATTGCTGTCTATGGGGAAGCAGAGAGCAAATATGTCTGCTTCCCATAGACAGCAATCAGATAATAGTTCTCGGGGGAGGAGTTCAGAGCTTCCCCCTCCCCCATCTTCACATCCACTACAGCAGTGATGGCGAACCTTTTAGAGACCGAGTGCCCAAACTGCAACCCAAAACCCACTTATGCATCGTCGGGTGCCGGGCGGGCGTGGCTGGGTGTGGCCTATTGGCTGGGCGTGGCCCATTGGCTGGGTGTGGCTGCGGTGGTAACAGCAGACTGGGTGGGACTAAAAAGTTCAATCAATCAATTCCAACTTTGCAAGATCTTTTTTTTCCCGTGAGAAGTTGAAATTGACTGATTGATTGAACCTTTTTTTCTTTTGCACACGGCGGCGGAGGCCTAAAGCGAAAAGGTTTTTATAAAACCCAGCTGAAGGCCTAGGACTGGGGCGACCGTGCGCGTGCCCACAGAGAGGGCTCTGAGTGCCGCCTCTGGCACCCGTGCCAGAGCTTCGCCACCACTGCACTACAGCAATTGGCATCATTAGTACAGGTAGTCCTCCACTTATGATCACAATTATGTCCAACATTTCCACTACTAAGTGAGACAGTTGTTAAGGGGGGGGTTGTCCCTTTTTATGACAGTTGTTAAGTGAATCACTGCACATGTTAAGTTAGTATTACAGTGGTCAAGTCAGGGGTCTTCAAACTTGGCCCTTTTATGACTTGTGGACTTCAACTCCCAGAATTCCTCAGCCAGCATGCCCATTGACTTTGCTTATCAGAAGGTCCCAAAAGGGGATCACATGATCCTGGGAAAATGGTCGTAAATCACTTTATTCAGTGCCTCTTAAGGAGAAAATTTGCAGCTGAGGGTGGAAAGGAAGGTTCCTTAATTAGTACTCTCTGAATTTGCTTGTTTTCTTGCAGATGTTTCATGACCCAAACTAGGTAACATCATCAGTGCATCAGTTGTTAAGTTCAAACAGTCACTAAATGAATGGTTGTAAGTTGAGGACTACCTGTGTGATATTAGGCAAAGCATTACATTCCACATATATTGAGGACAGATTGGATGTAAATATTGCCCTGTGTCAGAGTTATCTACCGTATCTATCTATCTATCTATCTATCTATCTATCTATCTATCTATCTATCTATCTATCTATCTATCTATCTATCTATCTATCTATCTATCTTCTGGAAAAGATAATCAAACAATGAATCAGTGAACACCTAGAGCAGTGGTTCTCAACCTTTTTAATGCCGCGACACCCAACTGGTCGTAAGTCGAGGACTACCCAACCGGTCGTAAATTGAGAACCCTCAACCGGTTGTAAGTCAAGGACCCCAACCGGTCGTAAGTCGAGGACTATTTCCCTGTCTGGGAGTGCTG
>JARGCV010000253.1:1235000-1260000 GCA_034064705.1 Bothrops alternatus | reverse complement strand
TTGAGGGACCTGGAAATGTGCTGCTCTCAGCTAATTGATGACTTGGAATAATCGATTGGCGGGACAGCTCAGGAGAAAGCAAAACGGGCATCTATTTCCTGCCAGCTGCAAGGCTAATAATAACCCTCTTACGCCAACTTCTGCCATTCAGTCAAATCTTGGCTGTTTCCTTCCTGCTGGAGACATGCGGTTTCGGAATGGGGGGGGGCGGAGGAGAATCTGAGATTTCAGGAAAGTTTCCAGCAGGGCTTTGTGGCCACAAACAACAGTCTGGAAATAGAAACTGTCAAACTACGCTGAATTGCTTCCCTAAATATCCATTTTTTTCCTACTGGCCTTCCTTGCAGAATTATAGCGTTGAGCTGGTAGGAGCTACAGGTTAACCCCTCACTAAAATTGTCTGAAGTAAGGGCTTTCAATCTGGCTGCTTCTGAGGTGAGCAACGAAAAGCAGAACCGGTTTAATTTCCAAAGTGGAAAATAACAGGTTTTGACATCCAGCTTCAAAAGGGGCCAACTCCCAATCTACTGGTAAGTGGAGGAGATGGGAATTATTTATTCATTTACGCTCCTTTGTTGTTGCTCCAGGCAACGTGCAATTATAAAAACCTTTCTAGCGATCCCAACAATCAATGAACAGCCATTAAAAAACCCTGCCCTTCTTGGCTGATTATGAGGTTTCCCCCCCCCCCACGAAAAGCTGAATTCATGCAGTCTTCCTAAAGGTTAGTAGGGTAGAAATCATCCTGGCATTGGGAAGTAAACTTTTCCAAAATGAGCGGTTGTTACCGAGATCACCGTTCCAGATCCATCTTTCCCCAATCCCTCAATGGAAGGGTACCCATAAAATCCTTCCCCAGCAAATCCCTCCTCTAGTGTTCACGCAAGGCGACAGGCTGTATGAAGGTCCTTCCAGCCCAGGGGTCTCCAAACTTGGAAACTTTTAAGACATAATAATAATAATAATAGTAGTAGTAGTAGTAGTAGTAGTAGTAGTAGTAGTAGTAGTAGTAGTAATACGGTAGTAATAAAGTTGGAAGGGACCTTGGAGGTCATCAAGTCCAACCCCCTGCTCAGGCAGGTAACCCTATACCATTTTGGACAAATGGCTGTCCAGTCTCTTCTTAAAAACTTCCAGTGTTGGAGCATTCACCGCTTCTGGAGGCAGGTTGTTCCACTGGTTAATTGTTCTCGATGTCAGGAAATTTCTCCTTAGTTCTAGGTTGCTTCTCTCCTTGATTAGTGTCCATCCGTTGCTTCTTGTCCTGCCTTCAGGTGCTTTGGAGAATAGCTTGACTCCCTCTTCTTTGGGGCAGCCCCTGAAATATTGGAATGCTGCTATCATGTCCCCCCTCGTCCTTCTCTTCATTAAACCAGACATACCCAAGTCCAGCAACCGTTCCTCATATGTTTTATCCTCCAGTCCCCTAATCATCTTTGTTGCTCTTCTCTGTACTCTTTCCACATCTTTTTTACATCGTGGTGACCAAAACTGGATGCAGTATTCCAAGTGTGACCTTACCAAGGCATTGTAAAGTGGCATTAACACTTCACGTGATCTTGATTCTATCCCTCTGTTAATGCAGCCTAGCACTGTGTTGGCTTTTTTGGCCGCTGCAGCACACGGCTGGCTCCTATCTAAGTGATTGTCCACTAGGACTCCGAGATCCCTCTCACTCTTCAAGGGCACATAGCCCCCATTACAGTAGTCCAACTGAAAGGTGACTAAGGCGTGAATGACCGTAAGGTAAAGCTTTTCGTGGACCGCACGAAATTCAGCATTTATTTAGAATTTGGTGGGAGACAGCCAAAAAACGCGCGGCTGACATTCTGGTAATGTTTGCGAAAGAAGATTTTGCTGTCATACTTAGTTTGGAGAAACCATATGCATTTGGAGGAATTAAATTCGATAATATTTACGAGCATATGGAATCCAGGATGCTTTCCACCCAAAGCTTACATGTTTCCCTCTTTTTTTTTGCCATATGTGTATTTAGTCAAGAAAAGAAGCTGATAGCCGAAATGCAGAACACACATTGTACTCATTTTTGCTCCTTAAGTCCTTAGTTTTTATGAGCCCTTATTGCCAGTAGGGTAATTCATCTCCAAAAGGAGATATTCAAGGAAAAAAATAATAAATCAGTGTATCTGTGTGAGGCCAGACAGCAATGTTATTTGCTTCCCCCTAATACAGCGGTTCTCAACCTGTGGGTCGCGACCCCATTTGGGGTCGAACGACCATTTCACGGGGGTCACCAAACAGCGCAGTCCGCCATATTTTTTTTGGTCGGCCATTTTTTTTGGGTCGGCCATTTTTTTTTCCTTTGCGATGCGGGCCATCGTGCCGCACATGCGCGATACGGGCCCGCCATTTTTTTTTGGTCTGCCATTTTTTTTGGGTCGGCCATTTTTTGGGGGGGTCAGCCATTTTTTTTTGGTCGGCCATTTTTTTGGGGGGTTGGCCATTTTTTTTCTTTTTTTGGGTCGGCCATTGTTTTTCCCCTTTGTGATGCGGGCCTTTGCGCCGCGCATACGCGATGCGCCCCGTCGCGCCACGCATGCGTGATGCGCCCCATCGCGATGCGGGCCAGGGTCAAGCCCCAGAAAAGGTTGAGAACCGCTGCCCTAATATTTTTACATTGCTTTGAAGGTTCTTCCCCTCCCGCTCCTTATTCTTTTGCCAAGCAAATAGAGACAGTCCTTGAGTTACAACAATTCCTTTAGTGACCGTTTGAAGTTAGAATGGCACTGAAAAAAGTGACCAATGACTGTTTTTCAGACTTACGGATCATTGCAGGACACCCTACGGCAGGGGTCTTCAAACTTGGCCCTTTTATGACTTGTGGACTTCAACTCCCAGAATTCCTCAGCCAGCCTCCATTTTGTTTATTAGATTTAAGACAGGGGTCTTCAAACTTGGCCCTTTTATGACTTGTGGACTTCAACTCCCAGAATTCCTCAGCCAGCCTCCATTTTGTTTGTTAGATTTAAGACAGGGGTCTTCAAACTTGGCCCTTTTATGACTTGTGGACTTCAACTCCCAGAATTCCTCAGCCAGCCTCCATTTTGTTTGTTAGGTTTAAGACAGGGGTCTTCAAACTTGGCCCTTTTATGACTTGTGGACTTCAACTCCCAGAATTCCTCAGCCAGCCTCCATTTTGTTTGTTAGATTTAAGACAGGGGTCTTCAAACTTGGCCCTTTTATGACTTGTGGACTTCAACTCCCAGAATTCCTCAGCCAGCCTCCATTTTGTTTGTTAGGTTTAAGACAGGGGTCTTCAAACTTGGCCCTTTTATGACTTGTGGACTTCAACTCCCAGAATTCCTCTGGGAGTTGAAGTCCACAAGTCATAAAAGGGCCAAGTTTGAAGACCTCTGCCTTAGGCTTTGCCACTTTCATCGCTGGACTTCGGCTCCCAGAATTCCCCAGCCAGGCACGCTGGCTGAGGAATTCTGGGAGTTGAAGTCCACAAGTCATAAAAGGGCCAAGTTTGAAGACCCCTGCCCTACGGTCACAGGATCAAAATTCAGGCCCTAGGCAACTGGCATGTATTTATGATGGTTTGCAGTGGCTCAGGGTCACGTGATCGCCGTTTGCGACCGTCCAAGCCGGCTCCTGACCAGCAGAGTTAATCAGCAAAGAAGAATTTGCTTAAGGACCCTGTGATTCACTTAACCGCAGGGATTCAGAATGCAGACTCACTGATTTGGAAGGGACGCTGGAGGTCTTCTAGTCCATCCCCCTGCCCAAGCAGGAGACCCATACCATTCTGGACAAATGGCTGTCCAGGCTCTTCTTTAAAACGTCACTTCATGGGACATCACTTAACCATGGTGGCACAGTGGTTCGAATGCAGTATTGCAGGCTAATTCTGCCGACTGCCAGCAGCTCAACAGTTCGAATCTTACCAGGCACAAGGTTGACTCAGCCTTCCATCCTTCCGAGGTCGGTAAAATGAGGACCAGATTCTTGGAGGTAAGAGGATGACTCTGAAAACCGCTTAGAGAGGGCTATCTGTCTGTTTGTCTGTCTGTCTGTCTGTCTGTCTGTCTGTCTGTCTATCTATCTATATCTGCCATGGTGGTACAGTGGTTAGAATGCAGTATTGCAGGCTGACTCTGCCCACAGTCTGGAGTTTGATCCTGACCAGCTCAGGGTTGACTCATCCTTCCATCCTTCCGAGGTCGCTAAAACGAGGACCCAGATTCTTGGGGGTAAGAGGCAGACTCTGTAAACCACTTAGAGAGGTCTGTCTGTCTGTCTGTCTAATCTCTCTCTCTCTCTCTCTCTCTCTCTCTCTCTCTCTCTCTCTCTATCTCTCTATCTATCTATCTATCTATCTATCTATCTATCTATTCCAATCTATCTATTTGAATGCCGTATTGCAGGCTAACTCTGCATTCTGCCAGCAGTTTGATCCTGGCTGGCTCAAGGTTGACTCAGCCTTCCATCTTTCCGAGGTCGGTAAAATGAGGACCCAGATTGTTGGGGGTAAGAGGCTGACTCTGTAAACCGCTTAGAGAGGTCTGTCTGTCTGTCTGTCTGTCTGTCTGTCTGTCTGTCTGTCTGTCTGTCTATCTATCTATCTATCTATCTATCTATCTATCTATCTATCTATCTATCTATCTATCTATCTATCTATCTATCTATATCTGCCATGGTGGTAAAGTGGTTAGAATGCAGTATTGCAAGCTGACTCTGCCCACAGTCTGGAGTTCGATCCTGACCAGCTCAGGGTTGACTCTGCCTTCCATCCTTCCGAGGTCGGTAAAATGAAGACCCGGATTGCAGGAGTATAAATCTTTCCATTCCCCACCATCCGGTCAGAGCTGAAGAAGCTTCTTGGATGAGAAGCGAAACGTCTCCAAAGGAAAAAAAAAACAAAAAACCAAGAAAGTCCAGTTGCCTCGTGAATAAAAGCATCTTTGGCATAAGTTGGTTCTCTCCTGAGTTCAAGTCCTGTGACTAAAAACACAGGAAGAGAGGCGGACAGAAATAGCCCCAGAGAGGGTGAGGCAGTCTCACCCTGATTGGGCAACTGAAACCTAACAGCTGTTAGGCAATCACCCCTAATGATTTTAAGGAGAGGGAAGGGAGTGAAACTGACAAGGGCAGAGAAACTGGCAAAAAGCCACCAGGCTGGAGCATCTGAAAATAAAGATTAAATAACGATCCGACTGATACGTTCGCCGAATTGACGCGGATACAGCATTGAGGCACTTTTTCCCCAGAATGCAATTCTGGAGGTTTTTTTTCTGCCCTGCTGAAAGTCCAGGGGCCAGTTGGTGCTGGGCCCGAAAGGAATTCTGGGTCCTAATGCAAAGGGCAGGAAAGGTGGACCCCCCTCCCTCCTTTGACTCCACCAACGCCTGATTCTGCTGCTAAGCAAGGAGAAGGGCGGCATATAAGTAGAAATAAAGATAAAGATAAAGATAAAGAAAGATAGGTTATAGAGCAGGGGTCTTCAAAACTTGGCCCTTTTATGACTTGCGGACTTCAACTCCCAGAATTCCTCAGCCAGCAACGCTGGCTGAGGAATTCTGGGAGTTGAAGTCCTCAAGTCATAAAAGGGCCTAGTTTGAAGACCCCTGTTCTAGCGCAGACATGCCAAACACAAGGCCCGGGGGCCGGATGCGGCCCGCTAAGTGGTTTCATGTGGACCGCGAAGCCATCCTGGAAACAGTGAGGGAACGGCCCCCGCTGCCTTGGCCCTGGCCTGCTTTTCTCCTTCCCTCATCTCAAATATTTTCCCACCACTCTGTACTTAGGAAGGAAGGAAGGGAAGAAGGAAAGAAGGACAAGGAGGGTCTGAGGGAAGTCCTGCCTTAGTCCTGCCCTGCTGCCCTTCCACCATCCCCTTGCCCCCTCCTCCTGGCCTATCCTGGGGGTCTCCCATCCTGTTGCCAAGGAAGCTTTGGATACAAAGCCGGGGTCTCCTCCCATGGAGAGGGAATGGGCCTCCCTCTGACTTTGCCCTCGTACCCATCACGAGCAACCTGGCTAAGGTTACCTATAAAGCCCTTCATGGCATGGGACCAGGATACTTACGGGACCGTCTTCTGCCACATACTTCCCTTCGACCGGTGAGAGCGCACAGGGTCGGCCTCCTCCGGGTCCCGTCAGCGAAACAATGCCGTCTGGCGGGCCCTAGGGGGAGGGCCTTCTCTGTTGTGGCGCCCACCCTCTGGAACCAACTGCCCCCTGAAGTCTGCGCTTCTCCCACCCTCCCGGCCTTCCGAAAGAATCTTAAAACCTATCTCTGCCGGCAGGCCTGGGGATGATTGTGGATTGTTGTGTGAATGATGAATGTATGTTGGTTTTTATTTTTAATGTTCTTTTTTAATTTGGACTTAGATTGTGAATATTGTTTTACATATGTTGTAAGCCGCTCCGAGTCTTCGGAGAGGAGCGGCATATAAGTCCAAATAAAATAAATAAAATAAAATAATTAATTAAATAAATAAGGAGAGCAAGCACAGCAGCAGCAGCCTTGAGGAGGAGATAAGTGCAGCTGGGGCCCCCCTTGGGGAAGTGGGGCTGGGCTTGGTGCCGCGGGTGCTCGAGGGCCAGGCTGGGCATTTGACCTCTGGTGCCCAGGGCTCCGGACAGGCCCACACCACCATCCAGCCCCCCCCATGGCCTGAGAGGAATGGTGAGGCTCCTCCAGTGGACCATGCCTTGGCACTTGCCCCGGTCCCCCCCCTTCTGCCGGAGACCCTCAGATCTGTCCCACTCCTGCCCAGGCCCCCCCACAGGCACGCTTGACCCGAGCTGGCCACGCCCACCCAGTAGACCACACCCACTCCAGCCACGCCCACCCAGTAGGCCGCACCCACCCTGGCCACTCCCACCCCCAAGGGCAACCGCAATGCTGATGCGGCCGTCAATGAAATTGAGTTTGACACCCCTGCTGTAGAGAATGCAGGGGGGGGGGAAACCTCAACAATGTTCGAAATTGCATGTTTTCTCAAGCTCGGCAACTGTAAGACGGGTGAACTTCCATTCCCATGTTGGCTGGAGAATTCTGGCAGTTGAAGTCCGCACATTTTTCATGTGTTATCACATTGGAGAATGATCGTGCTACAGGTGGTCCTCGACTTACGACTAGTCGGCGAGTTACCGTTTGAAGTGGCGACCTCCCTGCAAAAAAAGAAGTTTACAACCTGGTTCCGAAGTTCTGTCAGTCATCCCTGCCTTCTCTCCTCCCCCCCCACCCACCGTGGTCATGTGATCACACTTCAGGGGCTCAGCAACAAAATGGCTGCCTTTATAGCCGTTGGCAACATCCCGTAAAAACCCAAGTGTGCAAAATGCCCGGGTGCTGGAAACCACCTCATGGGTTCGCTTAATGACTGCAGTCTTCCTTTTACAACCATAAAAAAAAGGTGGTAAAATCAGACCGGCTGGTTGTCTGGCCAACCCGATTTACAGCTGTCACAAGGTAAGGCTGTAGGACAGGGGTTCTCAACCTTGGCAACTTTAAGACTTGTGGACTTCAACTCCCAGAATTCCTCAGCCAGCAAAGCTGGCTGAGGAATTCTGGGAGTTGAAGTCCACAAGTCTTAAAGTTGCCAAGGTTGAGAACCCCTGCTGTAGGATGTACAAACACAGCCCCTCCCCTCATCAGAAAAAAACGCTCAGAGCAAGCCATGCATTAAAAGTGATGAAATGTGGGTGGGGAGGCAATATACACAATTAATTAAAAGGTGGACAAATGTAGCACAGCAAAGAAGTTTCTCCCCAGCCTGTCGGTCTGGTTCTTTGTGTTTACTTCTCTTCTCCTGCTTTCACTTTTCTCCTAAGATCTAAAACCATAAGTGACAGCCGAGGTGAAAATTCGCAAGGGGGAAAGTGCAGAATGGAAGTAGAAGAAAAGGTGACTCACTTTGGTTATAAAGAACTGGATCCTTCCTCATTCTGTGGTTTACTTCTTTTCATTTATCTAATAATAAGAATAGTAATAAAGTTGGGAGGGACCTTGGAGGTCATCTAGTCCAACCCCCTGCTCAGGCAGGAAACCTGGCTTATACCATTTCAGACAAATGGCTGTCCAGTCTCTTCTTAAAGACTTCCAGTGTTGGAGCATTCACAGTTTCTGGAGGCAGGTTGTTCCACTGGTTAATTGTTCCAACTGTCTGGAAGTTTCTCCTTAGTTCCAGATTGCTTCTCTTTGGTTAGTTTCCATCCGTTGCTTCTTGTCCTGCCCTTAAGTGCTTTGGAGAATAGCTTGACTCCCTCTTCTTTGTGGCAGCCCTTGAGATATTGAAACGCAGCTATCATGTCCCCCCTCGTCCTTCTCTTCATTAAACTAGACATACCCAATTCCAGCACCTTTCCTTATATGCTTTAGCCTCCAGTCCCCTGATCATCTTTGTTGTTCTTTTCTGCACTCTTTTTAGAGTCTCAACATCTCTGTTGGTCTTCCATCCTCCCACTCAGACCATGCAAGTAGTCCTCAACTTACAAACATTTGTTTAGTGACTATTCGAAATTACAATGGCACTGAGAAGAGTGACATGATGGCAGGGTTCCAGTATAATAATAATAGAACAGAGCTGGAAGGGGCCTTGGAGATCTTCTAGTCCAGCCCCCTGCTCAAGCAGGAGAACTTATACCATCTCAGACAAGTGACTGTCTAGGGGTAGACAACCTTGGCTCTTTTTTGATTTGTGGACTTCAACTCCCAGAATTCCTGAGCCAGCATGGCTCAGCTTGGAAACCTCTCCCTTTCCCCTCAGCATGGCTGGCTCAGGAATTCTGGGAGTTGAAGTCCACGAGTCATAAAAGAGCCAAGGTTGCCTAGCCCTGGATATGCTTGTGGGTTTGCTTAGAAACCTTTTGCAATATCCTGGCACGCCGTCATTTGTTGTTGGCACCGAGTTCTCTGCCCTCCCTCTCAAGCGCTGCACATGATGCCTGACAGGTGGTCCTCGAGTTACGACCACAATTCAGCCCAAAATTTTCGTTGTTAAGTGAGACATTTGTTAAGTGAGTTTTGCCCCATTCTACGACATTTCTCGTTCCCGTTGTTAAGTGAATCGCTGCAGTTTATTTATTAATTTTATTTTATTTTATTTGGGTTTGTATGCCGCTCCTCTCCAGGGGACTCGGAGCGGCTAACAACACATACATAATAAAAAATACAATATAAAAAACCCAAACAGAATATCTAAAAACCAATAAACACACATTCAATACATCAATCAACCACAATTATCCCCAGTTGATAATAACCCGGTTGTTAAGTGAATCTGGCATCCCCCCCTCGTTGACTTTGCTTGTGAGAACGTCACGAAAGGGGATCACGTCACACACACACACACACACACACACACACACACACACGGGATGCTCTGACCGTCCTAAATAGGAACTAGTTGCCAAATATCTGCATTTTGATCACATGACTATAAGGATGCTGCAAAGGTGATAACTGTAAAAAAATACGCCGCTCAGGGGATGTCACTTTTTTCACTGCCATTGTAACTAAATGAACGGTTGTAAGTCGAGGACTGCAGGCACATGTGAAGACGGGGCAAGAGTCCCCTGAGCTGTGTGCTTTTGGCTCCTCCTTTTCTCAGCCATGTGCAGGTGTGAATTAATATCCCCAAAAGCATTACATTTTATTATTATTATTATTATTAATTTAATTTCTATGCCGCCCTATTCCGGAGATTTGATTTATGACCACATTTGAGATCATATTTGATTTATGACCACATTTGAGATCAGAATTTCAATTGCTAGTAAGCCAAGCCATTGTTTTTTTATATATATAAAATTCTTTTATTAAAACAATCAACATTGAACATAAAAACATATTGTGCAGCAATCATCATGGCACCTGATATACAATACTAAGTATTAGTCATTGAAAATGTCTGAGTTAGTAAGCCTTGTTCCACCCCTCGCGTCTAGCCTCAACTATACTCCTGTTACACTTTGTTTGATTGGTGTTTCTCTTATCTGGTTCCATATTAATGTGGTCAACATTAAACCAAAGATCCTATTGCTAAACAATCATCCTAGAACATAGCATACAACATTAGGTATTAATCTTTGTAAACATCTGTTTTAGTAAACGTTCTTCCCTCCTCCCTTCCCTCTTCAAGTATACTCCGAGTACCTTTTGTTTGTTTGGTGTTTCTCTTATATATGGTCTATCTGCTGTATCTAGTTTATTGCATATTGTTCGTTTGCGCTTCTGAATTGACTTCATCCCATTACTAGTGCAAACTTTTATAGTCCCTAACCGGAGATCCTGAGGTAAAAGTTTCATATCATGAGGTAGAGATTCAGTCCGCTTTAACAGTTTTAAAGCAAACAACATTAGTCATAAGTTTATGTTAAGAGGCATTAGTTATAGAACATATACATTCAACATTGGGTGTTAGTTTTTGTAAACATATGATTTGTTAAGCCAAGCCATTGTTAAGGGAACTGCACACAATTTTATCTTTTTGGCTGTGGATTGTTCAGAGAATCGTTAACCGTTGTTCAGTGAGTCATGAGGTCGTTAAGTGAATCTGGCTTCCTCCATTGACTTTGCTTTTCGGAAGCCAGCTGGGACAGTCACGTAACCGTCGGGACTCTGCAGCCGTCGTAAATACAGGACGGTTTCCAAGCACCCCTACTTCAGAGATGTGACCACAGGAATGCTGTGATGGACGTAAGTGTGAGGACCAGTTCTAAGTCATTTTATTCCATCCCATTGTAACTGCAAATGGTTACCAAACAAATGGTTGTTGAGTCAATGACTGTCTGTAAACTGGACAGAATTCCATGAAGCCACAAAGCTGAGCACACAAAAATTATCTGTGCAAATGTGTAAGCCATAAACCTGGATGGGGAGACGAAAGAAGTCTGGAACTATTTTCAGTTCACCTCTGTGCTGTGTGGGGGTTGTTGTTGTTAGTTGCGAAGTCCTGTCTGACCCATCGCAACCCCATGGACCACGTTCCTCCAGGCCTTCCTGTCCTCTACCATCTTCTGGAATCCATTGAAGCTCACGCCTACTACTTCAGGGACTCCATTCAGCCACCTCCTTCTCTGTCATCCCCTTCTTCTCTTGCCCTCCATCTTTCCCAGCATCGGGCTCTTCTCCAGGGAGTCCTTCCTTCTCATTAGGTGGCCAAAGTACCTGAGTTTCAACTTCAGGATCTGGCCTTCTAAAGAGCAATCAGGGTTGATCTCCTCTAGGACCGACTGGTTGGATCGCCTTGCAGTCCAGGGGACTTGCAGGAGTCTTCTAACATAAGAACATAAGAACATAAGAAGAGCCATGCTGAATCAGGCCAAAGCCCATCGAGTCCAGCATTCTGTGTCACACAGTGGCCCACCAATTGTACATGGGGATCTTGAGCAGAAAGAGAAGGCAAAACCCTCCCTTTCCCTTGACCCCCAACAAATGGTACCCAAGGGAATCCTGCCTGCCTCAACCAACATAGAGGCGGCACATGGATATCCGTTTTAATAACCATCGATACCCTTTGCATCCATGAATCTATCTAGCCCTGCCTTGAAGCTGTCAAGGCTGACAGCTGTCACGACCCCTTCAGGAAGTGAATTCCATAAATCAACGACCCTCTGGGTGAAGAAATATTTCCCTTTATTCGTCCTCACTTTCTTAGCTATGAGCTTTAGGGAGTGCCCCCTTGTCCTGGTATTGTGTGATAGAGAAAAGAATTTTTCTCTATCCACCTTTTCTATCCCATGCATGATTTTATACACTTCGATCAAGTCACCCCTTAAACGCCGTCTTTCAAGGCTGAAGAGACCAAGGCATTGCAATCTGGTTTCATAAGGGAGGCGCTCCATTTCCATGATCATTCTTGTTGCCCTTTTTTGCACCTTTTCCAGTTCCATTATATCCTTCTTGAGGTGCGGTGACCAGAACTGTACACAGTACTCCAAGTGTGGTCTCACCATCGATTTGTACAGAGGCAATACAACACTTGCTGACTTATTTTCGATTCCCTTCCTAATCATGCCAAGCATGGAATTTGCTTTTTTTACTGCTGCTGCGCATTGGGTTGACATCTTCATCGAGCTGTCCACCAAAACCCCAAGATCCCTTTCTTGGGTTGTCTCAGAAAGTTTGGTCCCCATCAGTTGGTAAGTATAATTGGGGTTCTTTGCCCCGATGTGCATAACTTTGCACTTGTTTAGGTTAAAATGCATTTGCCACTTTGTTGCACACTCACACAATTTCGAGAGATCCTTCTGGAGCTCCCGACAATCAGTTTCACTTTTCACAACCCGGAACAATTTAGTGTCATCAGCAAACTTGGCTACCTCACTATTAACTTCTACATCCAGATCATTGATGAATAAATTAAAAAGTAAAGGTCCCAAAACTGAACCTTGGGGTACACCACTTCTCACTTCTTTCCATCCGGAGAATTGTCCATTTATTGCCACCCTTTGCTTCCTACAATTTAGCTAGTTACCAATCCAGGACAAGACCTGTCCTCTAATTCCGTGGCTGGAGAGCTTTTTTAGGAGCCTTTGGTGAGGAACTTTGTCAAAAGCCTTTTGAAAGTCAAGATATACAATATCAACTGGGGCCCCTTTATCTATGTATTCTCCAGCACCATAGTTCAAAGGCCTCCATTCTTTGGCGCTCAGCCTTTCTTCTGACCCAACTTTCACAGCCATGCATTGCAACTGGGAAAACCATGGCCTCGACTATACGCATCTTTATTGGCAGAGTGATGTCTCTGCTTTTTAGTATGCTGTCTAGATTTGCCATAGCTTTCCTCCCCAGAAGCAAGTGAAATTGAGGCTAAAATACCCCAAGCAGCCCACACCCTTTTTGTGCACCTCCGATGTCCCCCAAAGATCATACTGCTGGAAACAGACAGCTTCTGCTAGAATTAGTGTTTCTCAACCTTGACAATTTTAAGGCATGTGGACTTCAACTCCCAGAATTCCACAGCCAGCAATGCTGGCTGTGGAATTCTGGGAGTTGAAGTCTGCATGCCTTAAAATTGTCAAGGTTGAGAAACACTGTGCTAGACAGAACACAACCACAAGGGGAACATCTCCCAAATTCTGCCTCTGTATTTCTACTTATGCTGCTTTCCAGCTGAAGTCTTGCCAGATGTTCAGACATCCCTCCTTCCAGCCAGACTGGCTGAGAATTCAAGCATTTCAGTCCAACGTGTCTATAGGTTTAAAACGGTTTGCCACAAAGCAACCCCCCACATACACTCTAAATGCCCCATTTAACCGCGCTGTCTAAATGCGGGTTGTGCTTGTGCATAAAAACCCGGGCTGTGCACCTGCGGAGAAAGTGGGTGGAGAGTTAATTTACTTTTCTTAGAATAGCAAGTGAGGTTTGGAGAGGCCACTCGGCAAGGTTGAGGGATATTCAATCTAGGATTGATTAAGAATTTCTACCTCAGATTATTGAATTTCTACCTCAGGATCTTTTGTTAGGGATCATAAAAGATTGTACTACTACTGAGACGAATTTACTTCTGAAGCTCTAATGAACAAGATGTGATAGACTAGAAACAGTAGATAGACCATATATAAGAGAAACACCAATCAAATAAAATGTATCAGGCGTATAGTTGAGGCTTGACGTGAGGAATGAGGAATGTTTACTAAACCAGACGTTTACAAAGACTAATCCTTAGTGTTGTATTGCAGGTTATATGATGATTGCTTTTTAATACGATCTTATGTTTAATGTTGATTGTTTTAATAAAAGAATTTTTTACAAAAAAAAAAAAGAGGAGACTCACCGTCAGAATTTCAAAGGTTGGGGATTTCTACAGGCAAAATCTGGAAATTGGATGCTAGAGAAGTGAAGCTCCAAATTCAAGGAAGGAAATATGATTCTCATTTAAGACACTGGTGATGCCTTGCGACTGCACTGCAGTTTTACAATCATGCATGGGATAGAAAAGGTGGATAGAGAAAAATTATTTTCTCTATCACACAATACTAGGACAAGGGGGCACTCCCTAAAGCTCATAGCTAAGAAAGTGAGGACAAATAAAGGGAAATATTTCTTCAACCAGAGGGTTGTTGGTTTATGGAATTCACTTCCAGAAGGGGTCGTGACAGCTATCAGCCTTGATAGCTTCAAGGCAGGGTCAGATAGATTCATGTATGCCAAGTGTATCGGTGGTTATTAAAACGGATGTCCATGTGCCGCCTCTATGTTGGTTGAGGCAGGCAGGATTCCCTCGAGTACCATTTGTTGGGGGTCAAGGGAAAGGGAGGGTTTTGCCTTCTCTTTCTGCTCACGATCCCCATGTACAATTGGTGGGCCACTGTGTGACACAGAATGCTGGACTCGATGGGCTTTGGCCTGATTCAGCATGGCTCTTCTTATGTTCTTATGTACAAGTGTGCAGAGGTATTCCTAAACATGCACCCATTGGTTGAGCCATTGCTCAAAGTTACAAAAGCACTGGAAAAAAAATGACTTCTAAACTGGTCCTCAGACATACCACTGTTGCACTACCCTCATGGTTACATCATCAAAATTGAGGCACTTGGCCACTGGCAATGATTTACAACAATTGCAGCATCCTGGGGTCAGGTGATCACCATCTGCGACCTTCCTACCTGCTTTTTGATAAGCAAAGTCAATGAGGAAAGCTGGATTCAAATAATAATAATAGTAGTAGTAGTACTAGTAGTAATAGTAGTAGTAGTAAGTAACAGTAATACCCATTGTCATCGGGGCACTGGGAACTATGTCCAAAAACTTTGTAAAATACATCAAGAAAACTGCAGCTTCCTGCAATAACTCCAGCAATGCTACAAAAAACTGCGCTACTCGGAACATCTTATATTTTAAGAGGTACCTGGTTGACACCTAGGATGCTGGCAGCAAGCCGTGTCAACCATCAGCGCCAGCCAATTTGAATGTTCAGCTGACTGAGGTTCACGTCTAAATGATGATAATAATAATAATGAGGAGGAGGAGGAGGAGGAGGAAGAGGAGGAGGTTGGAAGGGACCTTGGAGGTCATCTGGTCCAACCCCCTGCTCAGGCAGGAAACCCTATACCATTTCAGACAAATGACTGTCCAGTCTCTTCTTAAAAACTTCCAGTGTTGGAGCATTCACTGCTTCTGGAGGCAGGTTGTTCCACTGGTTAATTGTTCTCACTGTCAGGAAGTTTCTCCTTCGTTCTAGGTTGCTTCGCTCCTTGATTAGTTTCTATCCGTTGCTTCTTGTCCTGCCTTCAGGCGCTTTGGAGAACAGCCTGACTCCCTCTTCTTTGGGGCAGCCCCTGAGAGATTGGAAGACTGCTATCCTGTCTCCTTAGTTCTAGGTTGCTTCTCTCTTTGACTAGTTTCTTAATGACCATCTGATTCACTTAACAACCACAGGGATTTGCTTAACAGCCCTTGCAAAAAAAAAAGGTTTATAAAATTGGGCGTAAAAAAAACCACCTTGCTTAGCAATAGAAATCCCGATCCCTGTTCTGATCGTTTTTAAGTGGAGGACTATCTATATGTGTAGGTGTGATTTGCAATCCCCTTGAATTTCCCTATCCAGTCTACAAATCCCTCCCTGAGTCATGAACGTCTACGAATAAACTGGAAGGGAAAGGAATCTCAATTTGGAAGTTTGGCTTTTTGACAGCGTTAGGATCCTCCTGTGGTTGTGTCATCATCACAACCCGAAAGCAGTTTCTCAACTTTGGCAGTCTGAAGCCCCACACCTCTTCGAGCTGTCAGCGTTGAGACACATCTGCCACAGAGCAATGGTAGAAAATGACCTGTTGGAACAGGAGAAATTCGACAGGGGGAAACGAGTCAGCCAGTCAACAACTTCATAGGGATTAAAAAAAAAAAATACATGGAAGGTGAGCTTCGCGAACCACAAATCGCAACCTAAGACAGAAAGAACAACAAAGGAGGTATACTTTGCTCCAGACAAGTGGTGATATTTACAAGTAGGCCTGCTCAGTGCTTCTCTTTCCCCAAAGTGATTTGAAGCATGTCAAGACATGAACGCAGGACCAGCTTGGGATGGCTTTAAAAAAAGCAGCTGCATTTTATTTATTTCCCTGCATTTTAATTTACTTACTTATGACTTACTATGTATCCCGCCTTTATTATTTTGCTAAGTAATTCAAGGCAGCAAACGTACCTAATATTGTCCATCCTCCTTCTCCTCACAACAACCCTGTGAGGTAGGTTGAGTGGAGTCAGAGACTGGCCCAAACTCCCCCCACCCGGCTTTCATGCCTAACTTAGGGGAGGGTTTGAAGTCACAGTCTCCCAGTTTCTAGCGTGATACCTTTAACTACTAGACCAAACTGGCTCTCTAACCACTAGACCAGGGGTCTTCAAACTTGGCCCTTTTATGACTTCTGGATTTCAACTCCCAGAATTCCTCAGCCAGGCACACTGGCTGGGGAATTCTGGGAGTTTATTTATTTATTTATTTTATTTATTTATATGCCGCCCCTCTCACAAGATTCGGGGCGGCTCACAACAACAACACAATTAAAAAACACAATTAATTTAAAAATTTAAAAATTAATATCATTCACACAACATACAAACACATTCAACTCACAGCCGTTGATGGCGGGACACTCTTAGGGCCGAGGGGCAGAGCACAGCTCATATGCCCCAAGCCTGTCGGCATAGATGTGTCTTTAGTGCTTTCCGGAAGGCCAGGAGGGAGGAAGCAGTACGAACCTCTGAGGGAAGCTGGTTCCAGAGGGCTGGGGCAGCAACAGAGAAGGCCTAGCCCTAGGCCCCGCCAGACGACACTGTCTAACAGATGGGACCCGTAGGAGGCCAACCCTATGCGCCCTAACCGGTCGCTGGGATTCATGAGGCAGGAGACGGTCCCGCAAGTATCCTGGTCCATTGCCATAAAGGGCTTTATAGGTCATAACCAGCACTTTGAATTGTGTTCGGAGACCAATAGGTAGCCAGTGCAGCTCACGGAGGGCTGGAGTGATATGAGCATGTCTTGGGAGACCCAAGACGGCTCGCGCGGCCGCATTCTGGACTACTTGCAGTCTCCGGACATTCTTCAAAGGCTGCCCCATGTAGAGAGCATTACAGTAGTCGAATCTCGAGGTGACAAGGGCATGGGTGACTCTGAGGAGTGACCCCCGGTCCAAATAGGGCCGCAACTGGCGTACCAGGCGAACCTGGGTGAATGCTCAGGTGGAGCATTTGAACTCCACAAGTCATAGAAGGGCCAAGTTTGAAGACCCGATATAAGGTCTCTTGCCCTGGGCAGGAGATTGGACTAGAATACCTCTGAGGTCCCTACTAGCTCTAGGATTCTATGATGGTCATCTTCTAGGGCAGGGGTCTTGAAACCTGACGACCTTAAGACTTGTGGACTTCAACTGGCTGAGGAACTCTGGGAGTTGAAATCCACAAGTCATAAAAGGGCCAAGTTGGAAGACCCCCTGCTTTAAAGTTACATTCTCCTGTGAGCATTGCTGGCTGGGGAATTCTGGGAATTCACACTTTTGAAAGTGGGCAAGGTTAAGAAACACTGCACTACTACAGTACTTGGGCCTGTTTTGTTAACCCTAGAGATCTCTGTATCTGAAGCTAGGTGGCAGCACCTAGTTCACCTTGGACATTCTTATAACCAGGGATAGTATTTGGACAAGAGGCCACCTGGAAATCTCGCCTGAAAAGTTAAGAAAAGGGGGGAGGAAGCAATGAGAACAAAAAGACAAGGAGAAAAAAAAAATAAAAAATGGATCTAACCGTGAAAAAAACACAAAAACCAACGTACTGCCTTGTTTGTAGAACATACAATTGATATCTCTCTTTATAGCAGCCTTTTACCTTCTTGCCCTTCAGACATCTGGGACTTGAGTTCCAGTGCTGGCTGGGGATTAAGGGTCCTAAGATACCCCACTTTACAGAGGTAACCCCCATTGGCCAAATGGGCTCACACAGACCCCCAACGCCCCTCTTCCTGTCAGGATCTTGGAGGTCATCTAGTCCAACCCCTTGCTCAGGCAGGAAACCCTATATTATTTCGGACAAATGGCTGTCCAGTCTCTTCTTAAAAACTTCCAGTGTTGGAGCATTCACCACTTCTGGAGGCAGGTTGTTCCACTGGTTAATTGTTCTCACTATCAGGAAGTTTCTCCTTAGTTCTAGGTTGCTTCTCTCCTTGATTATTTTCCATCCGTTGCTTCTTGTCCTGCCTTCGGGCGCTTTGGAGAACAGCCTGACTCCCTCTTCTTTGGGGCAGCCCCTGAGACACTGGAAGGCTGCTATCATGTCTCCTTAGTTCTAGGTTGCTTCTCTCTTTGACTAGTTTCTTAACGACCATCTGATTCACTTAATAACCACAGGGATTTGCTTAACAGTCCTGGCCAAAAAAAAAAAAAAGGTTTATAAAATTGGGCGTGACTCACTAAAAAAACAACCCCACCTTGCTTAGCAATAGAAATCCCGATCCCTGTTGTGATCGTAAGTCGAGGACTATCTATATGTGTAGGTGTGATTTGCAATCCCCCTGAATTTCCCTACCCAGTCTTAACTCTACTTACGGGACCATAAGTAGTAACTTTACTTACGGGACCGTCTGCTGCCCCATGAATCCCAGCGGCCGGTTAGGGCCCACAGAGTCGGCCTTCTCCAGGTCCCGTCAGCCAGACAGTGTCGCCTGGCAGGGCCTAGGGGAAGAGCCTTCTCTGTTGTGGCCCCGGCCCTCTGGAATCAACTCCCCCAGGAGATCCGTGTCGCCCCCACCCTCTCTGCCTTTCATAAATTACTTAAAAACACCTCTGCCGATAGGCCTGGGGCAGTTAACATCTTGCCCCAAGCCAGTGTATCTCTGTGTGTATGTTGAATGATTGGTTTTTCTTTTAAATTAGGGGTTTTTATATATATATATATATATATATATATATATATATATATGTATGTATGTATGTATGTATGTATGTATGTATGTATGTATGTATGTATGTATGTATGTATGTATGTATGTATGTATGTATGTATGTATGTATGTATTTTTAACTGTTGATTTCTATTATGTTGTGAGCCGCCCTGAGTTCTCCGGAATAGGGCGGCATAGAAGTCAAATAAATAAATAAATAAACTCGCGAGTCAAGAGGACCCCCGGCTGACCCAGAGCGCCATCCCCCCACCGCGCCTGGCCCGGACGCCCGCAGAGCGCGATCCCCAGGTTCGCCTCCCGGAAGGCGGAAGGGCGGAGACGCGGCCGATCGCCGAAACCAGCCCGGGCGCGAAGGCGAGGCCGCGAAGGGCAGAGCGGCGACTAGGCTCCGGCGCCCGGCCAGGGGGCGCCTTTCCGGGCCGCATCTGCTGGGAACGGCCGCGGAGAGAGAAGCGGCCAGGCGGTGGGCCAGCCCTGCCCGCCTCCCCTCCCCTCCTCCTCCTCCTCCTCCTCCTCCCCCAGGCGCAGGTTGCAGGCCCGCTCGGGATGGCGGGGGGGGGGGACGCCACTCTCCGCTCGCCTTGCCCGGCTCGGGCACCGCCCGGGCGTCTCCCGCTGGAGCAGAGCTGCAAGCCGGCGCCCAGCCTGCCGGGTCCGGCCTTTGCTCCGCTAAGGGGCCGCGGGAGAAGGCGGCGGCGGCGGCGGCGGCTTTTCCCAGCTCGGCATAGGGCGGGTAGGAGAGGCGGCGGCGGCGGCGAACGCGCCTTGCTGGCCGCTCGGATGCGGCGGCGGGGGCCGAAACAAAGCCGAGGCTGCGGGGTGACCTTGCGGGGATGCGGGCGGGGGGCTTAAGAGGTGGAAGCCGGGCGGCGGAGGGCGCCTGCTTCGGTCCAAGTCCGCCCAACTCCGCCGAGGCGAGTGGCCGCCCCCGCCCCTCCTGCCCCGCCCCCTACGGACGTCTGGGGCGCCGGGCGGTCGTCGGAAAGACACCGCCAGCCGCCCTTTCTCCGCCCGCCCGCTCGCTCGCTCGCTCCGCCGGATTCCGCTCGCCAGCCGGCCAGCCCTTTGCCGGACGCGGCCGAAGGGAGGCGATGCGCGCGGGCTAAGCATGAACTGCGGCGACGGCAAGGAGATGGAGGGTAAGGAGGCGTGTGCCCGTCGGGTCGTGGGGATGCGTCCCGGGTCTGCCTGCTGCGCTTCGGGGCTGCAACCCGGGATTCCTCCCGCCTGCCCGCCTGCCTGCGTCCAAAGGAGAGGGTCGCGCGTGAAACCGGGATGGCGGGGGGTGGGGGGAGGTGGGAGGGGGAGAAACGACTTGAGATCCCCCCGATCCGCGGCCGTGGGGATCCGTTTCCCAGCGAAGCGTCTGCTGAGGCGGCGCTTTTCGATCGCCTGCAAGTTGCAGCGCGCATCTTAGGTGGTTCCAAGCGCTGCGAGGCGGAGGGAGGTGGCGGAACCACGACGAAAAGAGACGGAACAAAAGGCCGGGCTGGGGAGGGGGGTGCCAGATGTGTTTGTGTGTGTATGTGTGTAAGGAGGAGGAGGAGGAGGAGACCGCAGACTAGACTACTCCAACCTAACCAGCGGGATCCTCTGGACTCCCCTCCCCATGCTCCCCGACCTCCAGCCGGGGATGATGAAAAACCTAGATAGCCCGACAGATCTGGGGAGGGGGCCGTCCTTAGGGGGGGGGAGAAATCCGCCGCTCATGGTGGGGAAATGGGCTTTGGAGACGCGGCGCAATCTTGGTGTGAGGAGGCTTTGTTGTGAGCAGGTGGGGCGGTCAGTTCCCCCCCCTTCGGTTCAGGTGGATGGGGGGAAAAGCGGCCATCTCGACGCCCCCTCCCCATATTGGAGGAAAGGCACCCTCGGTCTCCCTCTCTGCTCGGTCTGGACTTCTCTGGAGTTCGTGGGGTCGCCTCAAAGCGGGAGAGAATTTGGGGGGCGGGGGGGTGACGGCGCGCCCTTTCACACCCCTTGAAACAGCGGGGCTTTACACAATGAACGAGAAAACCCCTCCCCACCTTGCGATTATTTTCAATGCCCTGCAAGGTGCGCCGAGACTCAAAAACCGGCGCCTGATCCGGTTTCTCCGAACGGGAGCCAAGCTTGCCCTTGTCTAATTCGGCGGAAGGATGAACGGGGAGAGATTTTACCGGTCTGTTGGCTTTGCAGAACCGAAACCTCCCCCTTTTTTTCCCCAAAGGAGCAAAAAAAGGGGGAGGGGGAGGATCCCCCCGTTTAGCGGAGCCTCCGATGGCCGTGAAGGTGACTGTCGTTTTAAGCTAGAGTTGCTTCCTTTGATCCGGCGTTGAACCGACTTACACAAAACCAGCACCTGCCTTGGCCATTAGCAGCCCTGGCGTGTAAATTTCGGCATGCCGGGAAATACTACCGCTTTCTCTAAACTAGGGAGGGAACAAAACGTGCGGACTGAAATGACAATGGTCTTGCAGGGCGGGGTGGGGGGGGGGAAGTGAAGAATGATATTCGCACGAGCAGGCAGCGTCCTCGTGTTCTTAAATCTCTTGCATCTAAATTAGAGCAATGGGACAGCTGATCGGATTCGCAGCCCTGCCCAATTAATTCCAGTTGGTTTCAGCAGGATTCGCTGCCAGGAACCAGCACTGCAGTCCTAGCCCGAAACTCTGGTCCCTGTTAAGTATATTTGGCAGGAACTTAGAGCCCACTGGGGAAGCTGCGTTTTGAGCAACTCCCGATGGTGTCTCCCCGTAAACCTGTCAAAAATCCGGTGCACTGGGGAGGAAGACCCAGCCAGTAATGGGGTAAAAACTGATGTGTTAAGACAGGGGTCCCCAACCCCAGGTCCGTGGACCGGTACTGGGCCCTGGCATGACAGCAGTTGGTCCGCACAAACAAGCAAAGCCCCATCCGCGGGATGCAGGCAGCACACAAAACCAGTTACCTTTCTCCACGGAACCGATTCCCAGTGCCTAAAAGGTTGGGGACCTCGGTGTTAAGAGACTCTTGGGTTCACTGCACGAAGATAAAGGCTAAACTGGACTGAAACGACCTAAATGGCATTGGAATTCCATTTTCACCAAGGAGGTTATGTTTGTTTTGGACCTGACCAAACCTTCAGGATTCATTCTGCGTAGTGGCTACATTCACACAACACGTTTCTGCAGGTTTTGGAACAAATTGCTTTTCTGAATGCGCACAAGGTATTGGAAGATGGTTTTATTTACACAGGCTAAGCCACAGAAAAACCCACCACGGTTTGACTGTAAGCAAATGGAAGACCGTGGCTTTTTTTTTTTTTTTTTTCTTTACAACCTTTTAATGTTATCGGTATGTTTAAAAGCCACCAATGCCCCTTTGTGCTCGACTCTTTTAGCCGTCTCCCGTTTTACTCCAATGCTAACGCCATTATCACTAACTCTTGAGATTGCATGTTAGACCCGAACACCAACCCTGCCCTCTAGGATGTCACTCCTGGGTTTTTGCTCGCCTGGTTCAGGGTTAGGCCAGTGCAGTCAGATCCAGAATTCCAGAGAAATGTGTGTATGAGTATATTTACACGGATAGGTACACCACGTTAATACAGGTTAGTCCTCGAATAAGAACCATTGATTTAGCAACCATTTTATCTTACGACAGCACTGAAAAAATGTGACTTACGACCGGTCCTCACACTTACAACTGTTATAGCATCCCCATAGCCACGTGGCCAAAATTTGGGCATTTGGCAACCGGCTTGTGTTTACGTACCACGGTTGCAGCATCCTGTTGTCAGGTAATCGCCGTTGGCAACCATTCCACCCATTTTCTGACAAGCAAAATCAATAAAGGAAATTGGATCCGCTGAGCAACTGCCTGATTCATTTAACAACTGCAGTGATTTGTTTAAAAACCAAATAAAATTGGGCGTGACTCACTTAACTAGCGCCTTGGTTAGTAACAGGAATTCTGGTTCCAATCGCCGTCATAATTCAAGGATAGTTGGGTGATTACTGCATTCGGATTCGTTGACTGATGGACTGCATACCTGTAAGGTGGTTAGTTGTGTTCTTGTACAGCTCTCTTAACCGAGTCTTTAAAAACGCACACAACTGGGTTGGATTCCCACCCATGCCAACTGGATATGGGAATGCTCAGTTTGGGCTGAGCCTGCTGGATTTGTGAAACACAACCATGTGTGTGTGTGTGTGTTCTGGCTTGCTCCCTTTGGATTACATGTGGCTCTGTCTACTCTGCCTTGCCCAACAAAACCATCTTTAAAGGCAGCTTAACGCTGCTCGGATTCTTGATGACCGTGAAGAAAACCTAAACGGGAAATCGATAATAGGAACGAGTTGCACAAAAAATCGACGGGGAAAGTCTTAGATTGCTTTCAATCCCCTTCCCATTAAATTCTCAGCGAAGCAAGAAGAGCTGCTGTGCCAGATATGATGGCGAGTGGGGCTGTGTCCACTCTTGTGCGAAGAGTCTCTATGTTAGACGAGAAAAACAAGACACCACACAGCTTTTAGCCTTGGCAGTTATACAACCTGATGCCCTGCAGAAGTCAAAGAAATAACAGTCGGAAGGGACCTCGGAGGTCATCTAGTCCAACCCCCTGCTCAGGCAGGAAACCCTCTACCATTTCAGACAAATGGCTGTCCAGTCTCTTCTTAAAAACTTCCACTGTTGGAGCATTTCGCGCTTCTGGAGGCAGGTTGTTCCACTGGTTAATTGTTCTCACTGTCAGGAAGTTTCTCCTGAGTTCTAGGTTGCTTCTCACCTTGATTAGTTTTCATCCGTTGCTTCTTGTCCTGCCTTCAGGCGCATTGGAGAATAGCTTGACTCCCTCTTCTTTGGGGCAGCCCCTGAGATATTGGAACACTGCTATCCTGTCCCCCCTCGTCCTTCTCTTCCTTAAACTAGACATACCCAATTCCAGCAGCCGTTCCTTATACATTTTAGCATCCAGTCCCCTGATCATCTTTGTTGCTCTTCTCTGTACTCTTTCTAGAGTCTCAACATCTTTTTTTATATTGTGGTGACCAAAACTAGATGCAGTATTCCAAGTGTTTATCCACATAGATCAGTGATGGCGAACCTTTTAGAGACCAAGTGCCCAAACTACAACCCAAAACCCACTTATGTATCGTCTTGTACCGGATAGGTGTGGCCCATTGGGTGGGCATGGCTGCGGTGGTAATGGCAGACTGGGTGGGACTAAAAAGTTCAATCAATTCCAACTTTGCAAGATCTTTTTTTCCCACAAGAAGTTGAAATTGACTGATTGAACCTTTTTTTTTTTGCACACGGCAGTGGAGGCCTAAAGCGAAAAGGTTTTATAAAACCCAGCTGAAGGCCTAGGACTGGGGCGACGGTGCGCGTGCCCACAGAGAGGGCTCTGAGTGCCGCCTCTGGCACCCGTGCCATAGGTTCCCCACCACTGATATAGATAGTCCTCAGTCCTCACTTAATGACCAGTCATTTACTGAAAAAAGTGTCATAATAATGATGATGATGATGTTGGAAGGGATCTTGGAGGTCATCTAGTCCAACCCCCTGCTCAGGCAGGAAACCCTATATCATTTCGGACAAATAGCTATCCAGTCTCTTCTTAAAAACTTCCAGTGTTGGAGCATTCACCGCTTCTGGAGGCAGGTTGTTCCACTGGTTAATTGTTCTAACTGTCAGGAAGTTTCTCCTTAGTTCCAGGTTGCTTCTCTCCTTGATTAGTTTCCATCCGTTGCTTCTTGTCCTGCCTTCAGGCGCTTTGGAGAACAGCTTGACTCCCTCTTCTTTGGGGCAGCCCCTGAGATACTGGAAGACTGCTATCATGTCCCCCCTCGTCCTTCTCTTCATTAAACTAGACAGACCCAATTCCAGCAGCCGTTCCTTGTATGTTTTAGCCTCCAGTCCCCTAATCATCTTTGTGGCTCTTCTCTGCACTCTTTCTAGACTCTCAGCATCTTTTTTACATCGTGGTGACCAAAACTGGTCTTATGACCTATCCTCACACTTATGACCTTTGCAGCCTCAATTCCATGATCAGGATTCAGGCGTTTTGCAACAGTCCCCCATTTCCGACCGTTGCGGCTTCCCCTGGTCACGCGATCGCCGTTTGTAACTCTCCCAGCCAGCTTCCAACAGGCAAAATCAGTGGGGGAAGC